>JAHBCN010005400.1:0-55943 GCA_019359885.1 Listronotus oregonensis
GATACTGATACAGATCTCCTTATCGCTCGGATATCTGCGGATACGGATACGAATATTAGGGACATAACTATTAGAAATATAAAAAAATGCTTTTATAGTTTTAGTTGATAAGGTAATAATTGTAATCGCTTTGGGCCGACTAACAATTGTGGGTTGCAACTCCATCCCAATTTTCATTGAAAGAAATTCAATTAATAAAATTGCTCCTTCATTTGCTTGTTCAGGTACTATTATATCTTTATTTTTCATATCCTTGTAATTAGAACACGGGCCTGAATGACATGAACCACCAATAATCGAGCATATATATTCATACATAAAGATGGCTTGTTACAGCCCATCTTACACTGACAAGAAACCTTTTTTCAACATATATATATATATATATATATATATATATATATATATATATATATATATATATATATATATATATATATATATATATATATATAATAAAAAAATTTTAAAATTTTTTGTTATAAATAATAAAAAAAGGGGTGGATTTTTTTTGAAAAGGTTTTTTAATAAATGAAAAGAAATCCCTTTTTAGTGATCATACCTCCAAAAGGATATTTTATTTTTTTTTTTCATTTATTAAAGAGCCTCTATAAAAAATATTTTTTTTTTTAAAAAAAGGCTAAAGGGTTTAATTTTATTTATTATATTCAGTTGGAAAATACTGCTTTCCCCCCCTTTTTATTAAATCACGTTTTCAGTCATGCTGCACGTCACCTACTTGGAGTTGGCAAAAGTGCTCATTCGAAATTCACATATCCGTGAACTAATGGGAAGCCATTTTTCATTAAGCGGGTTGTTGTAAGCAAGTTCTGACTGATTTTGCGTAATACACCTACATGGCGCACTTTAACACCTTAACCTGTCGATAATAAGATTGGTTGTTTTGTGATTAGGACATCATTCTCTGGAATTAAGCTGTATTAGGTTACAGATGTTCATAAGGTAACTGCTTTACTCTCAAGGGTTGTATACGGCCTACATTCGGTGTGACCATCCCCAACAAGATTGAAAATGTCGAGCCAAAATTAGTTTTGGCTCGAGTTTTCAATATTCAAAAATTATACAAAAAAAAAAAAAGGAAACAGTGACAACATATTATAGCTACAGGTTCCTTCTTTCATATTAACTTTGAATCATAAAAAAGTGATGAAAATCGTTTTTGCAGCTAATGAACTGCTCTTTATTTTTGTCAAAACACGAATTGCGCAAGTGTCATATTTCGGGAGATATCGGCCAAAATAGTTAAAAAAACTGAGTTCTTGAGGGCCACTTTCGGGCCCTTGCGGACATATTTCTATCTATGATATGTTTAGAGGTCAATGTACACATTGATACTTGCAAATTAAAAAAAAAATGTGTCGGCCCAACCTGATCTTTAGGTCCACAACTTCATTTTGTGAACTATATAATGACAGAAGCCATCTCATGCAAGCATATCTGAGATATTTTTACAACGATGCAATGCAATTGATTTATATTAATTATCTATTTACCATCATCAACAACACTAGTTAATATATAAAAAGAAGTATTATTGGCGTCGGTAATTAGAAAATTTCATACTTTTAGTTGCTTTTAGTCAGTTCTCAACTAAGATTCCGAGTTTATCAAAATCTTCGGCTTCGGCCAACGGCTGTGACACAAGCCGAAAATCGGCTTCGGCCAAAAATTGACCTTCGGCAATGATCGATATTGCCTTCGGTCGAACACTAGTAAATAATTAATTAAACAGCAACGTGTAAAAGACGCTTTATATTTTTACCTTATAAATTTTTAGGAATTTGATGAAATCGTAGATACACTTTTATGTAGAACGGCGGATTCAAATAAATTTATAAGACACGATGCAAATTTGGCGTTGGATTGTATGGTGACTCACATACCTATTCTACATGCTGTTAGAGCTATATGCATCAAAGTAAGTATTTAGTTTATGTTTTTTTAATATTTTTGATATAGTTGCGGAGCGGTTTAAGTCCGGTCACAATATTGGCAATGAATTCAATGCCAAATATGTCAAGTATCGGCAACATATAGAATAATGCTGATTACCGACATGTCTTTTGTTGAGAGTGTTACCGACGTGTAAGACCAACTTGATCAGATCATTTGTGTTTTATGTACGTTTGTTAATTCGTTTTCAAAGTTTTTTTATTATTTTTACGGACTTTAAAAATATTTGTTTAGTTTATAGAAATGTAGGAAGTTAAAATAAATTAATTTAATTTATTTGAATAAATTACCTTAGTTTTTTCCCATCCCGACGGCGATTGGGAAGTGTCCTGAGGGTGCTGTAATCATCCATTTTGCACTTTTCTTGCATCCTGTATTAAAAGAATTCTTCCAGTTTATTCCAGACTTTTCGATTCTTTTCCACGTTACTATAAAAGTCGACAGGAAACCTTGCAAGGGCCAGTGTTGGATCGACTTTCGAAGCATTCCATTAATGACATTTGGTGACTAGTTACGTTGCATTGCATTGTTGTTATCATAGTATTCCGTGACACCCCGTATAAAAAAACGGATCCTGGATTTACACTTTTTTATTAAAAATCAGGTTCACAATCGTTTCTATGGTAACAATTCAACGTAACGTAATTATGACAACTGTTTAACCTTTAATGTCTGACTACTTCTACTGTCTTCGAAAGTCAGAAATATACTGGCCCATGCGGACTTCCTTTTTTATAGTAATGTGGAAAAGAATGGAAAACTTTAAAAAAGTCTAGAATTAGCTGAAAGAATTCTTTTACTACAGGATGTCAGAAAAGTGTAAAATGAGTGTCTCCAGCGCCCTCAGGATAATCCGCATTGGCCGTCGAAAAAGGGAAAAAGTAAGGTAATTTATTTCAAATAAATTATTAACCTAAATAAAATAATTCTAACTTTTTACATTTCTATTAACTAAACAGATATTTTTAAAGTCCGTAACAATAGAAACGTTTGTGAACCTGATTGCTAATAAAACGGTGTAAATCGAGGAGCCGTGTTTTTATACGAGATGTTACCGAACACTATCTTTTCAAATATATAAATGAAAATTTTGGTTTGAGGTTATATTAAAATAAAAACAAATATGTTTATCTTTGTTCTTAACTGCAGTTTTTATTTAATTCAAATGTATTTTTTTACATATAATACACCCTGTGTCCAAGAATATATTATTCTTTTTTATTAAATGCAATGGCGGATTTACACATTTGTCGCCAGTAGGCTATTGAAATTTTGCCGCTCCTACCGACCTTTACAATTCGATACCCTGGTTTACAGTCACATTACTTACATTTTTTTGTCAATGAAATTGTAACTTTATAATTTTTGCACCACCTTTTTCCCGTAATTAGTATGATTTTGGACTAGGGGATCGGTGTGTCTGATCCAAGATTATTTCTACAACCCATCGATTTAGTTAGCACAAGAAATAGTTTTTGGATATGTTTCTGGGCTAATAAAAGCTTAATCATGTACTACTAATAAGGCGGGGTAAGGTATACCTTAATACGATTTACACAATAATGTACAATTGGTAAGCGTAATTAAATAATTTTTAATGCGCTTACTTACAGTTTAAAACCAATATATTTAATTATCTGGTGAATCGTATTACATCTTTAATTGTTTGTGTGAATTTAATATTATTTAGGTATAAAAATAATATGATTTTTTTAGTTCTGTAAGGCAAAAAAAATTGGCCCCAAATTTGACGCCGCTAAAATTTTCCGCTCTAGGCTCCAGCCTACTCAGCCTGCTGGTAAATCCGATGATTATATATCATTTACAAACACCATTCCATAAGTGGCATTTTTTCTGAAACATGGTTTAAACTAATGAATCAAACAATACATAGATGAATAGAAAGCAATTTATATTTGTAGTTTTAGCTATAAATATTTAGAAAATAATTATCTATCATAACAAGACCATCGTAAAGAAATTAGGGGGTTATAGCTTCTCAGGTCGATGTGGTAACATAACATACAGGTAAAATTAAATAAATAATAATCAAACTGTCGATGTGTGGAAACATTTGAATAAACAGACCGGCAAGTTTGCGATAAAAAAAAACAAAAATAAGATTCACAGAGGTATGATTCTAAAAAAATAATGTCTCAAATTTTTAAGAAAGAACTGAGGGCTGTTAATACCTTTATGAGTAAAAATGGATTATTCCATGTGGTGCGGAAACGTTTAATAGTTGCGCTTCCGCACTATAAGTAGTTACCGACCAACTCTGCTGTCGGTTAAAGGTGAACTGAATCAGAAGGTGCAAATTAAGGTTTGGACGCCCTTAAAAAGACTCTTGCTATTTAAAACACAACGAATAGAGTAACTGTAGATAAGTTTTTATTTACAAACAATATACAATTTACTACTACACAAAATATAGTGTGATACGCCAATGGGGAGTATCAGCAAATCAAGTCAATATTTACAAATATATACAATTACTAAAAAGTATAAGTTTACCTTAACATTTCAATGGTTTCTGGGCTGTTAGGCCGGCGTCGATTGTCTGGTTGACTTGACGTTTCGCCAACACGAGCGGTTGGCGTCTTCTATAAAGCGTACTCTATAAAGCGTAAATATACAGGGTGATTCCTATGTTGACGCTTTTTTTTAACGTGTATAAAACTGTCAAAATAAGCAATTTTTTAAAAAACCTTAAAATAACAAAGCTACATACATTTATTTGAAAGTGTGGCTAGTGCGGACCTGAACGTAAATAGATAGTTTATTTCTTATTTACGCTTGTTTTTTGTGGTGTTTATCACGCCGTGAGTCAGTCGTATTGTCTTTTTGGACGACGCGAGGATAATTTTAGTTTTCTTCGTTAATCTGCAAACGTTGCTTCGAGATAGAACGCGCGACGCGACGGTTTTCCTTGTGGGCTTATTCTGGACCCAAGTACTCGGGTCATTGCAAGTCAGGTCGGTTTAAGTAAAAGAAAAGTGTGAAAAATATTGCGGGAAAATCACGTTCATCGTGTCCAAGCACCACAGCCTAGGGAGGTGACAAATTACTTAAGACAGGACCCTGTTCGCCACAATAAATG
The DNA here is from genome assembly GCA_019359885.1 of Listronotus oregonensis. Classification (NCBI taxonomy): domain Eukaryota; kingdom Metazoa; phylum Arthropoda; class Insecta; order Coleoptera; family Curculionidae; genus Listronotus; species Listronotus oregonensis. The sequence continues at coordinate 5,075 of JAHBCN010005400.1, forward strand.
AATGTAAGTTCCTTATTTTTTAGTATTTTGAAAAAAGTTATTTAAAAAAGTTGTTTATTTTAATAAGTTCTTTATACAGTTAAAAAAAAGCGTCAACTTAGGAATCACCCTGTATAACGACGTTCTGACAAAATTAGAAGTTGTTTTATACACAAGAAAAGTCAGAATATTTTTAGTCAAATTTAAAAATTATTTACAGTTTTGGGACACCCCGTATCACTTGTCACTCCTGACACTTGGTATAAATTACTAACAAGTAATATTATCAAGAAGTTTAGATGTTACCTCAACTATTCAGCTATTTTCCTAATATACCATTCACCAATCACTTTTGTAATCACCACTTTAATTTTCTGTCACTTTTATCACACTTTACTTTCTGGTTACCTTTGAACCTTACGTAAAAGGTGTCACGTTACAATTGATACAGAGAAATTTTTAGAATAGCTTTACTAGCTGAGAAAAATGTACACCTTTGTACGATAACTTATGATATGAAACGTTTAAAGAAGAATTGCTAGCCGAATTTCTTGGTCTAGAACACCAAATCGGTAATATTTATATTACCATAGAAAAACTAAAACGGAGAAACCTTTTCCAGCTGCAGGTGCTATTTCAACAGACAGCTGTACTGACTGTCCCCGGTCTCCCGACGCACGGACCTCGCGATTCGACTCCTTCTTCTTTCGTTTATTTCATGCGCTTATTTTGTGACGCGCGAAATCTCGAGCCTTTATTGGATGCGCTATGTCAACACGAGATTACGAAACTATACCGACGCGGCGGCTTTCTTTGTTTGCTTAGTTATTTTTAGATTAGTAGAGAGGAATTTTATTCACACTTCAGTGGTGTTGCCACGATTATTTAGGAATTTTCCTGGTTTAAAATAGATTTTTATAATTTTATAAAAATTTAGAAAGAAATATTAGCGTACTTATGGCTATGAAAAAATAGCATTCATGTTGCCAGACGTGTTTCTGCAAAACCATGTTTGCCTACCTAGACAGGAAGAAAAAAATTTAAAAAATTAAAACAATCTAAAGCTTGCTATGCTTAAATATGTTAAAATAAAATTGTCTATTTTAGTACAGTAAACGAAGGTCTGAACCTGAAGATCAGGTTGGGCCGTCACATTTTTTTTTAAATTTGCAGATATTAATGTATACAATAACCTCTGAAAATATCATATATGAAAAGGTCCGCAAGGGCCTGAAATTGGCCCTCAAGAGCCGGAAATCCGTTTTTTTCAACTAATTTGGTCGATATCTCCCGAAATATGACACTTGCGAAATTCGCGTTTAGTCGAAAATAAAGAGCAGTTTATTAACTGCAAAAATGTTTTTCTTCACTTTTGTCAAAAATTTGATAGTTTTTGCAATAATCGGCCATTAATGCGCCGAGCACCTGCCCCGTATCTCGAAAGGTGCTTTAAGCTACTTACACTTCCAAACGGACGGACTAATTTTTAAATAAATCACGTAAAAATGCATATTTTTGCATGATTCAAAGTTTACATGAAAGAAGGAGCGTGTAGCAATAATATCTTGTTACTGTTTTTTTTTGTTACTTTAGAATATTAAAAACTCGAGCCAAAGTTAGTTTTTGCTGGATATTTTGACCCTACTATCAATCTGTTTATTTTTTTTTATAAAAAATAATTTTACCGAATTTTTTGGATAATGGGGCTTTGAAAGGTTTTAAATATATTCCGAAAGATTCAAAAAATATTTTTTAATTAGCGATAAGCCCGAGCATTTTTAAAACCTTCGGAAATCTAAAAGAACCGCCCTAAGAAGAACACGTTGTTTACAAAAATACACAAAAATATTTATTAAGTCTTTCGGAATGTATTCAACACTTTTCAAAGCCCCATTATCCAAAGGATTCGGTTAAATTACTCTTTATAAAAAAAGTAACTGTTTGATGGAAGGATTAAAATATCGAGCAAAAACTAATTTTGGCTCGGGTTTTTAATATTCTAGAGAAACAAAAAAAAGGAAACAGTGAAAAGTTATTTTAGCTTCAGGTTCCTTCTTTCATATGAACTTTGAATCATGAAAAAGTATGCATCTTTAGGTAAGTAATTTAAAAATTTGTCCGTCCTCTTGGAAGTGTAAGTAGCTTAGAGCGCCTTTCAAAATGCGGGGCAGGTGCAAAAAATACACGGCGCGTTTATGGCCGGTTATCTCAAAGACTATCAAATTTTTGACAAAAGTGATGGGAATCATTTTTGCAGCTAATGAACTGCTCTTTATTTTTGTCTAAACAAGAATTGCGTAAGTGCTATGTTTCGGGAGATATCTGCCAAAATAGTTGAAAAAACGGATTTCCGGGCTCTTAAGGGGCCATTTTCAGGCCCTTGCGGACATTTTTTTATTATGATATTTTCAGAGATATAAATTAAACAATTTGCAATACTTCAGGTTTTCTTCGGACTTCATTTACTAAACTATTTGGCTTAAAGTGAGAGGTGTGAAATTTTCAATAAAATTGGAATTAAGCCTTGTGCCGAGATGGGCTTCTTTCTATAAGCATACTTACGTCTTTATTAAACTGTTAATTAAATAATCTGTTTCAGGGCCCAGATCATAAAAACGTCCTAGTTAGGGCAGCATCTGCGCGATTGATAGTATGTGCAGTAGTTATAGCGGGCCCAAATACGATCCTAAATCCTAATAGTAGTGACTATACTCGGAGAAGAATTATCTTAAATATGGTTAGGTTTTTGAACGACAAATGCATGGAAACAAGGTAAAACAGTAATTTTTCTATTTTAGTAAGTAGTATAGGAATTTAATGTTAAAAATTTTACATTTGGTTACTGAAAAGTATTGAACTATACAGCGGTTTTGCATTCCATACATCTCCTAAAGACGTGATCAAATATTGGCTTCCCTATCACATTTAGAGAATAATGGTATAAAGGTTTAAGAAAGAGTTGTAACCGTAAGGATAATAGCCATTATCTCTGTTTGAGAGAGCGTTGACATAAACACCACAATTACCTTTTTACCATCTCCCTGCCCCTGTCATATTACGGAAAGTAAATTCTTCAATATTATTAATATATTAACAGATTAGTAATGAGATACACGAATAAAGAAAAAATAACCATAAATAAATGATACCAACACTTATTGGAAGGTTTCGGATGAGTTTGTCGCTCATTTCCACCTGCATAATACCAGCTAAAGTAACCAAACATTGTAAAATAAATCAAAACCAATGGTATTGTTATAAGTAATTGCAGATATAAAATATGAGAAACTTAAAGAAGATGTGGGAAATAAGAGTGATTCTATGTTTTATTGCACATAGAACAAAATATATGTACGAAGGCGAAGAAGGGCCACATCAATTTTTATTTTTATTTTCAGTACAAATTCCGACTTAGATCTCGTAATTCCGACTTATATCTCGGAATTCCGACTTATATCTCGGACCAATTAACTGAAATTAATATTCTGGAATTTATACTAGATCCTAAGTCAGAAACCAGATATTAGTCGAATGGCCTTCTCACTTCGTTTATGAAATAAAAGCTACATGAGAAATATTAATAATTTCTACCGCATTCCTTATTATACAGAGGCATATACCTATAATATTCATGAAAGACTCCAAGATTTAAAAGATGGGAATGAAATACAATAGAAGAAGGTTTGTTTTGACGTAATGGAAAGCGCAAATATGAACAGAGAATTTAAAAAAATATATATACCGATGAATGTACAGGGTCATTCCACGAGGACTAATCAGATCCATATTTGCGGTTTTTTTCATACTTAAATAATGCGAAATAGCGATTTTTTTTCAGTACAATCTAAAAGAATACTTAAGAAAGTGATTTAAATTGAGACAATAAAGATCAACATAAAATTAATATTTTCTTGGTGAATGAATACCTGAAATGCCAAAACACAAAAAGTCAATATTCTGTCAAAGCCTAGCGTTTAGTGGTGATTAAAATAAAATATTTACTAGAAAAGAGTTTAGATCATTAAACTGTTTTACATGGTGAAACAGACCCGTCGAAGATGTATTAATATTATATACGCAAGCGCTATGACAGAATATGGAGTTTTTGTGTTTTGGCATCTCAGATATTGATTGTTACATTTTTTTTTTTTTTTTAATTTAAAACCCAAAATTTTGTACCTATATAAATTACTGCAGAATATTTTTTAAAGCAGTTAAGATAGAATTTTATCTCTCCTCTGAAAATTAGGATATCTGCTTTTAGATGAATGTATGCTCTACAAAAATTTCTTCCGCGAATATGTAAATAAAACGTTTCATATGAATGTGTCCAAATTATACGGTTAGTTGACTTGCTAGGTCTTCATTTTGTCAAACGATTTTTTTTTCTGTGGGGATATTTAAAATAAAATATAAAACAACCTAGTCGATTCAAGAACTTCTATTTCTGCAGACTGCAATATAATATCAATGTAAGCAGTAAATTAAGGGATATTTAAACTTTTAATTAAAAAAAACTTTATTGAACTGCGTTTAAATTATTATTTTTATATTAAATGTTTTTCTGAAAGTTAAGCTAGTTATTTTTCTTATGGCCGGTTGCACCAACAAATTAAAGGAACCCTTATTACAAGGTAATCCTTAAAATGGCCAAACAAGCAATGTAATGTGCTACATTGGAGATATAAGAAATACTTAACGCTTAGGGTTCCTTAAAATTGTTGGTGCAACCGGCCATTAACCACTTTAAAAATTTGTAGTAAAATAAAAGCTGTGGGTCCTAATAAAGTTGTTATCCCCGTGTTATAATAAAATGACACACTTATATGACACAACATATTACTTTTTAAAAAACTGCTGGTGATTTTATTATTGCTCACTGGAGCTAAGATTTATAATTTTAAAATTGATTAATTCACCCAACGAACTCAAGGACTAGAATCAACGCATCGCCAGTTTGTAGGCATGGTGTTTTAGTTTGGTATAGTGATCTTTTTGTGTTTGTTACAAACTGCCAGATCTCACCAAAACCCGCTGAGATTTTTCCTACAGTTATCTCTTAGGTGCCATTTGATAAATCTTAATAACATTTTTCTCAAACAGAGAAGCTAATATTTAATAGATTCTCAATTTGCGTGGGATTTTCTAAATTTCCAAATATACTTCTTTAAAACCGTCTTTCTCAAAGTGGGCGCTGGAGGCCCCGAGGGGGGCGGTAAAAGGGCTCAGAAAAAATTGGGGGGGTGGTGATTTGGGGGGGGGGGGGGGGTGGGTGATTTGTAATTTCAGCTACTTCATATTTTTGAATTCACTGAAATTAAAACCCCCACTACCAACATATTAGGTCATATTTTTATCCCCTTTTATTCTATAAATATAAATTAAAAATATATTAAATATTTAATATTTTCATCTTAAGATATTTAGTAATAGGTATCAAACATTAAAAGATATTCGTGTCTTTAAGTATCGCAGGTGAGGTGCCCACCTCCGACACCTGTTAAAAATTTGTATATATTGTTGCGGTCAAGCAGAGCACTTGCCGAACGCGGGATTTTTTTATGTACCTAATCTAGTAAAATTAAAGCAAAAATAAAATTAAACTTAGAAGGTTTAATTATAATTCACCTTTTCGCGAACAAATATTGTACATTTATTTGTGCAATCCTGTATTTTAGTCCGTCAACGTTCGTCGGTCCGTGTTTGTGGAGTGAGGGTGACCAAATATACAGCCGGGGCCCCGACCGCCCGCAAAATGACGTGCGGGTGTCATTCGCGAACGATTCATTCAAAAAGAAAGAACCCCTAGGTAGGTGGGGGTTTAAAAAAGAGTGGACCTTTTACGCCCTCCACCGCGACCTCTCGGTCTATTGTGGCTCACCCTTTTTTTTATTCCCCCTAATAAAGGGTCGGATTCCCCAACGAATCCGATACCAGATTGGGGGGAAAAGTTCTTATCCTCTTGTTTTCGTTACCGGACACGAGCACAATGTGTTCTGATGTGTCCCCGGGGTCTCTGTCTCCCGGGGGAAAAATGACAACAGACGATTAGATCTATCATTTCCCTCCCCTACCGGTCTTTGTAACGTGGGTAGCTACCAGGTCTGAGAACCTCTGCTTTACACATTGTCTTGAAGCTGGAAGTATACTCGTTCGTTATTTATATTCCTTGCGGAGTTTCGCCAATAATCGCATATAGCATTTTTATGACTGTCTGTGTCAGCATTAAAAATACCAGTACTTTTAGTCGTCTTATCATAATTATTTATTTTTAGAAAGTTTGGAGAACGGCTTTACAAACTACTTTGTACTGACAGGATGTTTGATATGTATTTAAGAAGATATTTGGAAAAGGACACCGTCCAAAAATAAAAGCGTGTTTCAAAAAATATCATCACAAAAATGGAACAAATTAGTGATTTTTGAGTAATATTAATTATTTTGTTAAGCCAAAACAAGCTAAGTACAGAGCTATATACAATTGATTAATCCAAATAGGGGCAAGCAAGTTTTTAAAATAAAGTTGGTTTATTCGTAGTTGAAGAGATTGCTGAACAAAAGTGTGCAGTGTTCGATTTATCAACTCTTAATAGCCCAAGTACCTACTTTGTCAGAAGAACAACATGTTTTGTTAGATAATTTTACTAAACTGGCAATTATTTAATATATAATGATTTTAAAAGTTCTCTTCTAGTTTTATTAAAAAAAAAATATTTAAAACAAAAAGGTAATTAAATAAATGCTCTTGACATATTTACGGTTTTTAAACAGGTCTGGCATGATGCGCTCCTAAACTTTCTTTCTACCATCTTTCACATAAACTTTGTTCCTGGCTCTTCTAAATCTTCTGCAAGGTACCCTAGACCCCAGAGTTCAGTACTGGAAACAATTCTTTGTCTTCATTACATTAAGGATGTTAGTTTTGCTGACGTATACCATTTATTTTAATATTCAGTTTCTTCACTGGGGGATTTTGCCTCCAAATTTTTTATAACTGAATCAATTTATTTGTAATTTTGTGTATTGATAAATAAGTACAGGAACAAAAGTCACATAGTGCTGATATGCGCTGCCACCCTGAAAAGTTGGATTTTTCGGTAAAAAAAATTGGATTTTTGAACAGTTTTTTATTAATAACTCCAAAACTAAGGGTTTTACGAAAAAATTGTAAAAAACAAACTTAAAGCTTAAAAAACAAAGAGATTTGTTGTTTTATAAGTGTTGTAAGTGAAATGCAAACTGAGATATGACTGGTCAAAGAAAAGGAATTTTTCGTTGTATCCTTGAACCCAAATATTTCCCGTCAAATAGCGGCAAACGGAACATCTTTCGAAAAAAACTCATGAAACACCTTTTAAAGAGTTTGGAAAGAAGGACCTTTGAAATGAGCACGTAAAAGTCGTTCGCATAAGATTTACGTGAGATACGAGCATAAAAAGAATTTTCAGAATTTTGGTAAAAAAGCGGATTAAAACTAACATCATATTCGTTAGAATTGAAATTAATTATATTTCTTCCACAATTCACTTTATTTTGGTGGTATTCATAAGATCTAAAATTTTAGCCACATTAAAATGTCTGGGTTTCGAAAAAAACATGATTAAAATATTTTTTTTTTAAATATTAAAAAAAAATTTTTATTAAATAACTCGAAAACTATAAAAGATACGTAAAAAATGAAAAATACAAAAATGTAGCTACAATTTTGGTTTTTTATTTTTACTGTAGCTTAAAAAATAACGGAGATATAGCTGGTTGAAGTTTGTTTTATAGCACATAGAGCACCTGTCTCCTTTGACCCTTGACTGTTTACATATAAAGGACTTTAAAGTATTCTTACAATCATAGTCTTAAAGCCCATTAAATTTCCTTTAGAATGGTTTTTGAATGGATGTCGTAGCATTAAAATTAACGAAGTTATTGTAAAAAAACTAAAAGCACTTTTTAAAACAAATTTTGGAATATCAAAAAATTATTTATTTTGGAGCATTTATTTGAATATTTTTAATTCATTTTTGTTAAAAGGGGTAGTTATAAGGGTTGAAACATTGCAATTATAATAAAAAGTTATTTTATAAGTAAAAAATATATTTTTTTAAAGAATGCACACTAAGAATGTTTTAAATCGTTAAATAACTTTTTAAATTCATTTTAGCAAAAAGGTAGTTTTAAGGGTTGAAATATTGCAATAATAATAAGAAGATATTCTACAGCAAGAAATAAATTTTTGTTAAAAAAAATCAACACCAAAAATGTTTTAAATCGTAAAAAATATTTTAAAATTCATTTTAGCAAAAAGGGGTAGTTGTAAAGGTTGATATTGCAATCACCATAAAAAAATATTCTATAAGTAAAAAATGATTTTTTTCTAAAAATAATGCACACAACAGATCGTTTTAAATCGTAAAATATATTTTTAAATTCATTTTAGCAAAAAGGGGTGGTTTTAAGGTTAAATTTTGCAATCATCATAAAAAGATATTCGATGGCAAGAAATCAATTTTTGTAAAAAATATATCAACACTAAAAATGTTTTAAATCGTTACAAATATTTTTTAATTCATTTTCATTAAAAGGGGTGGTTTTAAAGGGTTGAAATGTTCTACTTAATAAAAAAATATTATATAGGCAGGATATAAATTAATATTTTTATTTAAATACATAATTGAAATGTCTTAGCTGCTAAAACTTTTTTTTTCATGTAATTGTAAATAATTAATTTTTATGTTGAAGAACACGTAACAATATTTTAGACACAAAAATAAACAAGATTTAAATAATACAATGATTAAATCCGAGTTTTTTTCCATTTTTTTATAAAGGGTACTTTTCACCCCTTAAAAATAAATAGCGCACCTAGAGCGTATGTGACTTTTGAAGTAGAGAAGATGAATCGCAAATTTTCAGAAAAATGCATACAGTTATAAAGAATTCGGAGGTAATGACGTATTTTCCTCCCCAGTGACTGGTCTACCAGTATTACAACCTGCTTTAGAAAAGAAGCTTAAAGTAATACAGTAAGGCATCCCATATTGGTAAATAAGAGAGCTTTTCAACAACCTTATTTAGGCGTATTAGATATTAAGTACATGCATATGTAAAATTTTGTCCAGTTTAATATTCAAAAACACATTCCTTTAGCCAACGGATGAGCAGTAGCTCTTGCCCGCTACTTCTTGCGTATTCACCGCCTTTTGTGATTTTATTTAGGTATGTGAATATCTGTGATTACCTGGTATATTTTTTAGCATCTCTTCGATGAGAGCCTTTACCTAAAAAAAATGCTAATTTCACCCTTTACATTTATTTCCTGTATTCACTGGGATGTCCTCCTGCGAAGATTGTAACTATTGGCAATCAATGAACACATTTTAATGGAGAAATACCATGTTGCCAATGACGGCCTTTCACTTAAATTTTTACCCCTGTCCACCACCCCTTTTGTATCCACCCACATGTCCGCATGTTTTAAAGCATATAATCGATGACGACCTTTATCTGAAAAACACCCTTGTATCCACTAGGGTGTCTGCCTGCAAGGGCTTGCTAATAGTTACAATGAACACATAGTAATTAGAAAGTTCATATCCCCGATTATGACCATTCAACAAAAAATTACCTGTGTCCGCCCCTACCCTTGTCCACTTACTTGTCATTTGTGACTTTGTTTGGTTATGTGAATACCTGCTTACCTAACATATTTTCAAGCATATTATCGATGACCGGCTTTACCTGGATACCCTAGCCCCCTATCAACTAGGGTATCCACCTGCAAAGGATTAAATCAACACGATGCAATGGAGAAATTCCATATTACCGATGACGGCCCAATCTCGGCCCCATCTCTCCTACTATAAGTTTGTGCTTTTAAATTATTAATATGATTCTTAAAACGAATTACGTTTATGCAGTAGGATAATCTCGCTCTTAGGTATTAAAAGAGCAGCAAAACCTCTGAATAAGCAAATACGTAACAGAAGTCATAAAGTTGACCAAAGGTTAAACAAAAATCTGTTATTATGCATGAAATATTTAAACAAACAATCAGATTTATTTTAATACTTTCAGACCTTTCGCCACTTGTTTCTTTTTTATAGGTATTTTTACGGTTTCTGCTCGGAATAATTAGTCAGTTTATTCCTTGCAGTTTACGATAGGGCAACAGAAAGTGCAACTTTCCAGCATTCCTTTAAAATTCGTCTGGCCAAGCCCCGAGCTTTGCATTTTGTCTGCATCTTCGGGTCTTTCCTTTTTCTCTAGAAAGCGCTTTAGAACTAAGGAGCAAAATCACTTGTTAGGCTGGGGTTTGGGCAGCTGTAAGGTTCTCATTGAAAGCAAATAACATTTTATGTCTTTCCTTCAGTTGATATCTCCTCCTGGTCTGCCTGTTGGTTTGTTGGCGCGACAACTTTCGAACGAAAAAGGAATTAATTTCAAATTTGTTTTGTAAACTTAAAAAGACTAATGTCCTTTTTAGCCTTTGGTAGGGGTGGGGGTAAAGTTGATTTTTTTTCTCTTTTCACTGTTAAAAATATTAATAGGAAAGATGGGGTTTAAAGAAGGAAATTTTTTTTTTTTTTTTTTTTTTTTTTTTTTTTTTTTTTTTTTTTTTTTTTTTTTTTTTTTTTTTTTTTTTTTTTTTTTTTTTTTTTTTTTTTTTTTTTTTTTTTTTTTTTTTTTTTTTTTTTTTTTTTTTTTTTTTTTTTTTTTTTTTTTTTTTTTTTTTTTTTTTTTTTTTTTTTTTTTTTTTTTTTTTTTTTTTTTTTTTTTTTTTTTTTTTTTTTTTTTTTTTTTTTTTTTTTTTTTTTTTTTTTTTTTTTTTTTTTTTTTTTTTTTTTTTTTTTTTTTTTTTTTTTTTTTTTTTTTTTTTTTTTTTTTTTTTTTTTTTTTTTTTTTTTTTTTTTTTTTTTTTTTTTTTTTTTTTTTTTTTTTTTTTTTTTTTTTTTTTTTTTTTTTTTTTTTTTTTTTTTTTTTTTTTTTTTTTTTTTTTTTTTTTTTTTTTTTTTTTTTTTTTTTTTTTTTTTTTTTTTTTTTTTTTTTTTTTTTTTTTTTTTTTTTTTTTTTTTTTTTTTTTTTTTTTTTTTTTTTTTTTTTTTTTTTTTTTTTTTTTTTTTTTTTTTTTTTTTTTTTAAAAAGACTAATCGACCTTTTTTTGAGCCTTTAAGGGTAGGGTGTGAGGGGGTAAAGGTTGATATATTTTTTTCTTTTCACTGTGGGCTAAAAATATTAATGGTTTGATGTTGAGATTTAAAGAAGGAATTAGAAAAAAATCAAATGTATTCTTTCGGTTTTATAAGTTTTTGTTACGTGAATTTAACATTTAAAACACTCGGCAACACTACAATACTTTTACTACTCGCCAACTCGAACACTTTACACTTTCTGATTTTAAATTTATCCCTATAACTAAATATAAGTACCCAATAATAATATTTCAAAAAAATTAAGAAGATGGTAGAATTAATTACTTATCCATTTAATAATTTTATTAATTGTTGTGATATCTATGAAATGGCTAAAAAATTTGCGGATGCGTTTCGAATGGACCACATAAAATTTAAAAACGAAAATATCACTCTTCGCTGCGATATATTTCTAAAAGCAAACTCATAGCTCATCCTCTGGTCTAGGTTTTTAGGCATTGATATCTAACGAGAAATAGCCCAAGAAAAAATGTGTTGAATAACTGTATTCGTATTTTGGTTCAACATATTTGTGTAAATCAGCATTTTCCTATTTAAAACAAACAAAAAATAAACACCGTTCTCGCTTAACAGACGCTCATACGTTGGAATCTTTGTTGGCAACTTTCAACTATAAAGCTAACTTTGCTAATCCAGTACGGAAGATGCTCAGACGCAATGCTCAAATAAATAAATTAATAATAAATAAGTAATTACCAAAAATAATTTTGAATTTAATGTTTTCCCTCTTAATATGTAAATATGATACAGCGACAAAAACGTTTTTTTTTGTGTTCTGTAGCATCATCCCTGTTTAAAAACCAACAGTAGTCGCACAACATAGATGGGCTCCAGCGTCCCTGGTATCTTGTTTCCATCGTCCTGATGTCCTGGTAAAACCTCTCTCCTTGTTCGTCGCTTACTGCACCCAAATTTTCGGGAAAAAATTCAGATGGGAGTACAAAAAATTTATTTTTAGAGACATGCGACACCCTAGTAATTCATAGGTTTTCAACAGTTAATCTATGGGGCTTTTATAGTTTTCATCTTTCTTGTTGCCCAGAAATCCTTTCACTACACGTTCAAAAAACGTCCAAGCTGCCAATTCCTTTTTATTTAATTGTTCTTGAAAACGGAGATCATCTACGAGCTTCCTTATCTGAGGTCCAATAAATACGCCTTCTTTCAATTTTGCATCACTTAGTCGAGGAAATATTTCTCTTAGGTACTGGAAATCACTACCTTCTTGGTCCATGGCTTTGACAAAGTTTTTCATTAGCCTAAGCTTAATATGGAGAGGCGGTAGCAGCACCTTTTTGGGTTAACAAGAAGGGCATACTCAATGATTGAAGTACCAGGTTCAAAAGAAGTTCTATGAGGCCAATTCTTTTTACTGTAGTGTTCTTTTGTTGCCCTACTGCCCCAGACACAAAAAACAGCAATACTTTGTAAAACCCCTTGAAGTCCTAGCAAATACCTATGACTTTTAAATCTCCATAGATATCACACTGTAACTGTTCATATTTAACACGATTTAATATGGTTGCTAACTTGTCATAGGTTTCTTTCATTGGATAAAGGTATAGATGGTTTTTGGTGTCCATTATGAAGCTGCTTTTAGGCTGTATTTCGACGAATCTATGACTTAATGCCACTCGCTAGGATCATGTTATATATCACATATAATCACATACTAAGCTCATTCATTAAACCATCAATATTACAACAGACACATAGCGCCCCTTTCATTAAAAAAAAAACTTGATAATATTACATTCCGTTTTCGGTAAAGTGAAGCACTTGCTTTTTTATCTAACAAGTTCCACTGTTGAAGTCTGGAACCAAGAAGTTTCGATTTTTGTTTTGACAATCCTAGGTCAGGTACCAAGTTATTTAATCCATTCTGAGTTATTAAGTGAGGTTTACTGGTAGTTGGTAAAAATGTTGGGTCACAACTGGTGTTCTCAGGAAGTTGTGGATCAGATTCTGATAAAGAATTGGAATCACTGGGAAACATGATGTCCAGGTTTAAAGGCGCTATCGGTACCGGTAGTTCCTGGCAATAAGAACTGGCCTTAGCGCAGAAGGCAAATTTGGATACTCTATTTTGTATCTATGCTTTTTTGAAATCCCTTCTGTTTTGGTGATGCAAAAGTAGCAATCACTTACTGGTCAGTAGGTTCTCTCCACACCATAGGAACAGCAAACGGCATAGATTTTTTCTTGTGATACATCCACTGCACTAAATTTACGTGACAACTTATACAACAAACATGAGGAGCCCAACTTTCATCTTGATATCTAATTTGGCACTTAAAATATAAAAAATAGGCTTTTTTGACTCTCTTAGATATAGATCTAGCTTAGGACTTATATAACAAAACTTATCGGTTGGTTTTTGCAACATCGACGACTCGAACTTGCCATTTTGTATCAAAATCGACTTAAACACTTGACTGTACTGTAAACAAGACATAAACCAACTAAACTGCAGAAAACAGTAAAACTCTTAAAGGTTCGTACAATACTGTGAAAATAACCCCTCTGCGGTCTTGTTGTACTTTCCGGTCCTAAGGCAGGTAAAATGATTTCAAAGATCGCATTATAAAAAAGAGAAGCAGGTATTTTAAAATGGGAAATGCAAATAAAACGCAAAATAAGCATTCTCATCGATGTTACAAAACTTATGTCGACTTGTGTAATGTTCAGTGATTCCTTATGGGCCCTGCAAGTAATGAAGTTTCCCGGGCCCTAAAATCGTTCCAGCACGGGCCAAGGAATTTATTAATCTTGTTTTTTTTAATGAAAGCTGTTTTATTTTAAATTTATATAAATTTTACTTGCCATTGTTTTATATCTTCATGTTTTTATGAAAGATACTTTGAGAAAGCACGAAGTTGGCCTTTTTGTCAACTATATGTTTTTTGTTGGATTTTATTTACATAATTTTGATTGTATTTTTTACTAGCGCGGATAGTTTGGAAACAGTGGCTGGTGTAGCTACCGGGTGGGCCTGGAGGGGAAAGGCCCCACGACGCCAAGGAAAAATAGGTGCCGAAGGCACCCCTTCGATTTTTTAAAATTAATTAACTGATTTTTTTAATGAAATAAACTATAAAACAATCAAACTTCCAAATACCTATGGGTTAAAATGTTAACCCTACCAATATTAATTGTGCACCTTTTGTCTTGGTATGATAACGTTCTTAAAAAATCATTGAAACGGGCTCAGTAAAATATTGAGTCCTACTGTGCAAAATGAATTTATTAAAATTTTTCAGTTTTAATACCAAAAACATATTTTCAAGGTAATATACAAAAATGTGTTTGTTTTACCAGTCGAAACACTAATTGAACAGGAAACACTAATTGAACAGGAAGCCAATGATAGGACGGTACAACTAAAATGCAATATATTTCAATAAACATAACAACATCTAAATATCTATAAATATTAAGATAAGCAACATTTATTATTTTTCTTTATCTCGTACGTTGGACGTGCGTCAATCGAATCGTGGCCTCCCAGTCAACCAGATTTAAGCTCAGGTACAGGTGAACTTTCAGGTGAAAGCAGCTTCACAGGTATTATAGATAGGTACCTTTATACGGTTACCTGTAGAACTCAAAGATGCCGCCAATAGCCAGTTTTTCGAACTGGCAGTGGCGTATTTATAACAAACAATTAAAATTAGAAAGAGTCGTCCAACGGCGAGGAAGTCTACAAGTGTGTTTTGTCTACTGTCGAAGTTGCTTTCAGGATTTCAGAGTAGCGTAAGACGTCGCCGCGGTCATCAGCTGGGCACTTGACTTCTTATTCTTCATCAACATCAGGTTCTTTGTTTAACAGTTCGTGAACGACGGGTATTTTTATTAATTTGTTTTTTTCGTATTGTGTGTGGGCGATAATTTTTCTCTTATCGTAACGGATAACGTTAATTGTTCTTGGTGTGTTTTTAGTGTAATTAAACTTATTTTTTTAACGTTTAAAATGTGATCTTCGTTAGTGAAAATTTATAGTGTTTTTAAGAGTGATAAACTATGGGGTTTTCACGAACTTACAGGGCAAGATTGCCCATGAGGCGCTCTTGTCCAGACAAGACGCTGAATTAAGACTTCTTGATGCGATGAAGAGGTGTATTAATGTTAAACTTAAGTGTGATAGGGATTATGCAACTGCCCTTAGTTCTGTTGCGACTCAGGGATTGAAGATTGATAGAGGAGATGAGTTAGCAGGTAAATTTTCTTAATATTTATTAACAATTTTAAATACATATATAGTGGCAAATAGTACAGTGACGCATGACTTTTAAAGAAATATTTTTTAGAAAAGTTTTTTTAAAGGTGCAAGAAGGAGCTTAAGGTAAAATTACATAGATGAGCGCTTAAAAAAACGCATTCAAGATTTAAACATTATAGCCGCTGTTTTTTGAATTTTTATAATTTACTTTTATAAAGGCTAATTGTTATAATGTTGTCGCGAGACTTGAGAAAACATGACTCTTTCGTTTCGACGAGAATGCTGTACATTTCCCGCTCATAAGACCATCATTCTGTCTCGTCTCGTTTCTCTCATATCAAAAATATAAATCATGCAAATACATACATTTAAATTATTTTTAAGTAAAAATTTGATAAGTTTTTTAATTACAATAATTTTAGAAAATTGCTTTTATTAAATCAAAAGCGCATGATTTTAAGTTTATGGAATTTTAAATTTAAACCAAAGATGGTACTTCATTTAAAAATACATAAAATAGAAGTTAGCAAGCCGATAACAAAATGAAACCAATACACCATATACTGGGTGTCCCTCAAAAGTGGCTCGTCACTATAACTTTTTTGTTTGTATGGATATAGAACTTAAATTTGGAGTGTAGGAAGTCTAAGACATAAAGCTCCATTTTTAAATTTTTGACAAATGACTATATATTTTTAACTTCCAGTGTAACCGACGTGCACAGTAAATTGTACGTTGGATTAGAAAATACATTTAAAAATAGTAATAAATTGAGGTAGTAAAAAGTGATAAGTGAAACATGGTTGTATTTAAAATACTATTTAGGGAAAAATGGTAAAAAATACCTGGCATCCAATTCAAAATGCAAATTTAACATGTTTTCAATTAAGCCGAAAGGTGGATAAAATACAGCTGCTAGTAAAAAAAATTAGGTTCTTTATATACCCTTTAAAAACAAAAAAGTTTTAGAGGCTTTCCACTTTTAAGAGACATCCGGTATGCAAGTTGGTTAAAAATATTTTTTAATCTTTACGGCTGTTTGTTATTTAGAAATAGTTTCTATCTTACACTTTTTGTACACATCTAGTCCTAAAATACACCTTCGACAAGAGCGCTTACGTAAAAAAAGTGTACACTATCACTATTTCCTATTTCTGAATAACAAACAGACCTATTATCTCTCTGTTAATATAAATAATATAAACTTGGTGTATAGATTCGCGGGCACTGGCACTCACTATTGTTTAAAAGTTTTTTTTACTAGAATTTAAAAAAAGACGAAACGTCAGAATTATCGTCATTATTTTATCACACGGTATCTGTATAAGCCAACGGTAGCCCAAATCGGTGGTATACTTATGTGTGACACTTAATACACGTCTTATATTTATTTCTCGATTTATTTTATGTGTAACCTTTTTTGATTATAGCTTCTAAAATAAACTATTTTATTGAAATATAATCAATTTAATTTTGTCCCATTATTCAATGGCTGCTAGGGTTTGGTCATTTACAGTGGCGTATAATTGGGGGAGCCAGATTTCACGGTTTAAAACAAATTAAAAAAAATTGGGAAAAAATTAACTTTTTAACTTATACTATTTCATTAAACTTTTAAAAGAAACCGTTCAGCCCCCACTTTTTGTTGTCAATATACGCGCATTGTCTCGAAAGTTGCTGGGTTTTTGAGGCGCTGATTACGAATCTGAAAAAATATTTTTTCGGCAATGTTTCATTTTCAAGATATTGATCATTAAAGTTGAAAAACAAACTAACCTTATTTACACTATTCCTTCTTCTTTTTGCACAGAATTCTTGATTTTTACCCTAAATTGGCACATAATATTTTACAAATACCTTTTAAAAACTTGTTTTTATATTTATTTTATACCTTTTTCCATTTAATTGCAAACATCCACTTTCACACACCGCAACGTGGCTGAAACCATGTATACACTAGGGATTTTATCAGCAAATATGGCTGCTGCCTTTAAACTTAAAAGTTCGCAATTTAATCGAAAAAAAGGTACAAAATAAATAAAAATACAAGGTTTTAAGAGGTTTTTATAAAATATTGTGTGCCACTTTAGTTTAAAAATCAAGAATTGTGTACAAAAAAAGGGGAAATATAGTAAAAATAAGTTTTTAACTTTGATGATTAATATTTCGAAAACAAAAGGTTGACGAAAAAATATTTTTCTCAGATTCGTAATCAGCGCCCCAAAAAAACCCCGTATACCAAATTTGGTCAAAATCAGAGAGGAGGCAACTTTCGAGATAATTACCAAAACGTGTACTAAATTTGATTAAAACTCACATATTTTAATCTGGTAACTGTATATATAAATGTTTTTTTTGACTATTGAATACTTTTGTTGAATAAGCCGTTTTGTTAGAAAAATATTGTTAGTTACCCGTGAGCACAAATTTTCTAAATACATCCAGTAACCAAATAAAAATATCTGGGATTTTAAAATGTTGAATATATTATGGAAAATCAGCCCCCTTAATAAACTTACACTCTTTTAGCTGATTACTAAACCACTTAAAAAAAATAATATTTAAATTAAATAAAAAAACAAATAGCACGTTTTCAAGTAATTTAGAAAAAAAAAACAATATTGTTTTTTACTCTTTGCCGGTTTCACCAAACAATTTTGGATAATACAACCAAGTTTACTCAAACTACTTGAACGTCCGGAGTCTGACATAAAATGAATGTTAAATGAACCTATATTCTGGACACCCTAAGTACAGGACCGGATTAAGCTTTTTGCCGCCCTAATATGTCAATATTTTTTGGATATCAGAACGAAAAATTTAGCATTAAGAGAATGTAAACTTCACTAGTAATTAAATCATACAGAAAAGTAAATAACAATTTTTTAATATTTAAAACAAACAAATTTCATAATATAAATACAAAATAAATTAAAATGGTAAAAAAATAAGTCTTTTTTTTAACTATGTATTATTTAATTACATGCAAAACCCTATAGTAACCTTTTTTTCTGCAAAATCATTAATTGTATCATTAAAATTTATGATTACATATTTTTTTTAAATATCGTAAATTTGCCGCCCATAATATTTGCCGCCCTAGGCTTTAGCCTACTCCACCCCCGCCTGAGTATATGAATTCTAAGCATTATTTTAATACAGTTTGATAACCACCTTTTTAGCAATCTCATTAATGTAATAAAAATCTAAATATACAAATAAAAATATTAAAAAAGTAATAATTTGTTAAATAATAAGATTGGTGTAAAGTGGGTAATTCAAGTTTTAATTCCAAATATTTTATCTCCGCATAAAGGTACAAGTACTTAATTGATATTTTTTTGCTATTTTATTTTTAAACAATACATAGATATCTACGTTATCTTTAAAGATAGTAACATTGCCATATATATATACCGGGTGTTTCTCAAAGGTGGTTCCCTCCTATAACTTTTTTATTATTTAAGATGGAAAAATTAAATTTCGCGTGTCGATATACGACCTTAAAATGCATTAAATGCCGCGTTCAATTGTTTTTGACGATATCCGGTTTTACCGGAAATGACCTTAACTTTTGAATTTTAAATGGAACACCATGTATTTTTTTCACCTTTTCGATAGAAAATGACATCCTAAATACAATGACACCCCATATGTCAACTTTTGACATTTTTCTTTAAAATTATTTATTTTTTTGAAATTTAATGTAGAGTGCCATAGCGTCGTTAAAACAACCAATTTTAAGTTAACGAGGCGTGAAAAAATAGTTTTAATTATCTGACGTGTTTTATGTCTTTTTCAGAAAGGTAAAAAGATTCCAAAATTTTATTTCTGGACATAACTCAATTTTCTCAAATGGAACGATGGTGGCTCGTTGGCATATTTGAAAAGAGCATTTTTTTGTGAATGATTTGATAACCCACACTTGATATTTTAAGTTAAATTAACACTAAAGAAGCAAAAAAATAGGCCTGGTCGAGGGGTAAACCACTAGTCATCAGGGTGTACAAAGATTTCAGGGACTTCCCAAAAAATTCAAGACTTCCCCAAAAAAATCGGGACATCTCAAAGATTCCAAAGATTTCCTAAGACTTCCTAAGATTTCCCACAATTTCCAAAGATATCCTAAGACTTCCTAAGACTTCTTAAGACTTCCCAAGATTTCCTAGTATAATATAAGATATCCTATAGATTTCCCAGATACCCCAGGCATATTAAAGCATTTGCCATATGAATTTTAAAATTTATAAACATCGAGTTAAAATGTATTTACCTTAAAAAAATTAGTATACACTCTTCAAATTTGTTGCCCTTGACCCTGACCTGATGGGGTCAAACTGACCCCTGATTCGAATTCAGCAACCCCAAAAACATAAAGATACCATTTTCAAGTCTTTCTGAACTAGGTTACGGTCAAGGTCATTTTAAGATCAAATCTGAAAAATTAATCGCAACCAAAGTTAAAGTGTATACTTATATTTTTGAGTTCCCTAAATCGGAATCCGTGGTCAGTTTGACCTTATCAAATTTGGTTGCGATTTGACCTTGAAATGCCACTAACCCTGACCTGATGGGGTCAAACTGACCACGAATTCGGATTCAGCGACCCCAAAAATATTAAGATACCATGGTAAAGTCTTTCGAACCTTCAACTTTTTTTTTTTTTGGTGGGCTGTGTTATCATTGCAATTATCTAAACACTAAGTTTTAAACCTAAGTAACCTATCAGAACTTACTTTTTTAGGTTTCTAACTGAAAAACCAACAAAGGTACAAAAGGTTTTGTTACTTCCGAAGTATTTAAAAATAAATTAATCTTTTAAATTTATTGTTTTATCAAAAAAACCCTAAATCTGTTAGTTTTGAAAGGCCATTTAAATTGTCTACTTCGGAGTTTGCACATATATCGTCATCGCCAGAAAGGTCACTTTCTTCAGTAATGTCCACATCAAGATCTAACGAATTTGGGGAATTAAATATATCTTTGTACAATGTATTATTTTTGACATTTTTGACATTTATTCCCATTATTCCCAATTAACAATATTTTCAATAAATTCATTATTCATAAGTTTAAAATCATGTGTTCTTAGATACGGATGCACATATGCACATGAGTTGTATCACCCATTCTTGAAGTGGATTGCTCTCATGAAAATATAAATTCATCTGATACATCATTTAAAATGTACTGCAAATTGTGAATTCTTGTTAGCCTGTTATTTAGCATACTAAAACTAACAACAGTGGAGTATAATATAGTCTTTAGTAAACGAGCTGAGCGGGATGTTTGCTCACGAGGTTGGCTCTTGTACAGCCAAGGAACAAAACTTCTTTCTTTGGTTGGGACCATCTCTATAAACTCTAACAAGATTTATTAATGAGTGAGCGTTTATTTCTATGCAACAGTTTACTGAAATAAAGTTTTTATTGAGAGGATAATTATTTTCTTTTAACCATGCTCTCCAAATTCGTAACACAAACACCAAATGCCACATTAAATATGTCATTTCTTCAGTTATATGCAGTAGCAAAAAAGACTGCAGTATATTACTAATCAATTTTAAGTATGGTTATGTTGATTTTCTTTCAGGAACATACTTAGAAACACTTAACAACTCTACCGATCGAAAATTCATTTTATCTTCGGAATTGATATCACTTTTTTCTTATACAATACGACGGCTTCTGGTCTCTCGATTTTTGTGGGTTGTTTCTGCCTTTGCCCTAGTGAATTTAAATTGCAAATGCAGCAAGAAAGGAGGAAATATGCAATGGGATAGCCAAAGATTTCCACCAAAATGGTTAAAGACTTCCTTGAAATATCGGAGATTTCCAAAGACATCCTAAAGATTTCAAGAGATTTCCCAAGAATTCCTAAAGATTTCAAGAGATTTCCCAAGATTTCATAAAGATTTCAAGAGATTTTCCAATATTTCCTAAGATTTCCAGAAATAACCCAAAGATAGCCAAAGACTTCCCCGATTTCAAGGGATTTCCAGGGATTACCCAAAGATTGCCCTTTAAGTGTACAAAGACATCCCAAGACTTCCTGCAGTGGTTTACTCCTCGGGCCTGGTAGTTGTTGCTTATAAAATTAATAAAACATCCGGTCCGTGGCATTCGAAAAGAGTTATATGCATTTCGGCAATTTTGTCAGGTAGGCTTGGAAATAATCAAAAACGTTGATGCTAAACAATGATGTTAATGATGACCTATAATTAAATGCGAGTTAGTTATTTAAAGTTATTGCTGTGTTTATTAATAAGGCATTTTGATTTAAATACCCATAAATATAATATTTATTAATAATAATATAATAATTATTATTCTTATAAGCAACAACTACAATACCTATTGTTCAGCTTTTTTAGTTTGGATTTAACTTTAAATATCAAGTGTGGGGTATCAAATTATTCACAAAAAAATGCTCTTTTCGAATATGCCACTATCGTTCCATTTAAAAAAATGAGTTATGTCTAGAAATACAATTTTGGAATCTTTTTACCTTTCTGGAGAAGACATAAAATACGAAAGATAATTAAAACTATTTTTCCACGCTTTCTAAACTCAAAATTGGTTGTTTTAACGACGTCATGGCACTCTAGATTGAATTTTAAAAAATTAAATATTTTTAAAGGAAAATGTCAAAACTTGACATATGGGGTGTCATTGTATTTAGAATGTTATTTTATATTGAATAGATAAAAAAATACAGGGTGTTCCATTTAAAATTCAAAAGTTGAGGTCATTTCCGGTGATACCGGAAGTTATCAGAAACAATTGAATTCGTCATTCAATGCATTTTTAGGTCATATATCGACAAACCAAATTTCATTTTCCCATCTTAAAAAATAAAAAAGTGTTAGGGGAACCACCTTTGAGAAACACCCGGTATACAGTATACCTTAGCATACAAGTAGACTAGTAGGCAAAAAATGTGTAAGATAATTCCGTGGATAATATAAAATTAAATGTTTTTCACGTTTGTCGGTAATAAACAGCATCTACAAAAAATACTCCAAATTGTAATTTATTTTTTAATTTTTCGACAAAATATTTTTTTAAATAAAAGTTTGTAACGCACCACACGATATCGATATTAACTATGCCGTTTAAGCATGTTGAAATGACCAGTTCGGAAACTATTTTCTAATTGAGAGTTGTTAATTGACAGAATCAGATGTTTTTCGAAATTGGTGTATATCGAGGGTGTATGCTCCAAACTGCATTTTTTTCCAAAATTGTTGATAAAAATTTGTTAATATGTTGCTACAAAATATAAATTAGAAATATGGGGATAAATTTGGCAACATAGATTTTTCTGTGACGCCACTGACATTTGACATGACACCGTTATTTAAGATGGCTGTGCTTGGCGTAAGTTAAAGCACGTTTACCTTGTGGTTAAACCCATATTTTTATCAATTTTCTTTACTTTTTTATTGTAATGGGCGAAGAGTGTGTCGGTAAACGATAGTTGTGGCAAAACCGAGGGATTAACAATAGCAAATTGAGCTTAAACAACACTACTATCGGTCGAAAAGATGCAGAAAGGACTGATGCATCCAGTGCCTTTTAACTTTCTCTGTTTAAAATTTTATTTAAAAAGTTGTTAATGCCCTAAAGGAAAATAAGTGAAAATATTTTGACACGTGTTAATAATTACAAAGAGAAATTTGGTAAATCTTCAATTTATTACATATGCATATATAAAATGATGTATGGCTTTTTAATTATTCTTGACAATTTTCTCCAGATGTAAAACGTATAATGTAAGTGGGTCTTAAACTACTTGATTTTATTGAATATCTAATTATTTCTTTTTTTTTAAGTAAATACGTCGTTAAATATCCAATAAGAGAAATTTTCAAATTAGTATGTAAGTATTTCCTATAAAATTATGCAAAAATATTCTTGTCAAGTTCAAAACCACAAAAAGAAAGTCTATGGTTTCTGGGCAAAAATGTTCAAGGTGTGGTTGAAATGGTATACTTACAATATCTACGAGAAGCTATTTTTTTCTATTGGTATATATTTAATTATTACCTATCTATATACTATTGCAAAGAAGTGCATGTAAAATATTTACTATATTTTTACAAATTATAAATATAGTGTGTCCCAGATTGGTGATGTATCTTTTAAGATCTCGAAAACTATTAATAGAAGAAGGCTGAAATGGGAAAAGCTGTGAACAACTATAATTTAAACACGCTCCTCGACCAGCAAGATTTAGCCTCTTGGGTTTAGATTAAAAAAAAAACTCTTATTACAGTTCTTCTTCACATCAAGGACTCCTCTCTTTGACAATAATTCCCATTCATAGTTTTGCTTATGATCTTTGCTTTATAATTCAGTTTCTTAAACCAGCCGCCTTTACAGGATCTTTAATTAATGTTAAATTAAGTCACCAATGATTTAATGTGCCTTAAAGAAACAATAATGTACGCTGTCGTGAAAAAAGTCTGCTAATACTCATTTTCTACTTAGGCTAGTAAGTAAGGCTCGAAAAGGATAGGAGGGGTTTCGGAAAAAATCACGAAATATCACAAGGAGGAGGGGGGTGCAGTTAAATATCACGTGTATTTATATTTTCCTTGAACAAGCGAACCGAAAAGCCAGTCAGAACCTGCAACGTTAATGTCTGCCAGGAAATTTTAATAATGGAGCTTAATTTTAAATATTAAATTAGATTATACCCGATATCAAACCTATATTTAAAGATAATATTCTAAAAATGTTTAAGATATTTTGTAATATCTAAAAAAATACATCCGATTTGGGTTAGAGAGGGGGTCTAAAACCTTACCATCGATCACCAGGGGAGGGGAGGTTAGAAAGTGCCTAAAAAACATAACGTGTTTAATGGCGACCGTTATCAAATCAGACCCTGCTTACAACTCTTGGAATTCTTGATTTTATTCAAAGAAAAGCATTATTAATGACCCGATATTTAGAATACAGCTTCTTTCTTTAGCCTACCAATAAGCTGTAGGTAACCTTCTTTTATAGATATTTTTATAACTTCTGCTTCTGAGAATTAGCCAATAAATTTTCCCCGGCAACTCTTAATAGAGCAATAATACAAGGTGTTACTTTCTTACTTTATTTACTTTCCACTTTGCCCGCTTCTTCATCTCTAAAATATCTAGTGTAGGGAACCTGCTCTCTGCCTTTTCTTTTCCCCGAAAACTTTATTTTCTTAGTACCTTTAAGACCACTCACGGTACGCAAGAACTTGGGCTTTAAACCTTCTTGGACTGTTTCAATATTAGGAAGAACAGTGGAAATTGTAGATAGTACTGTGGTTGGACAAAATAAAAGGATGTCCCTTACAACTTTTTGGCGCAATGATTATGGGAAATCATTTTCAAATTGAAGTATTTAATGTATACGTTAACTTTGGTTTTCAATATTTTAGATTGTTTACAATCGCAGTATAACCTTTCTTTCTCGCTCCAACGTGCTGATTTGTCGACAGGAAGGGGCCCTCTTACCGACTAATCAGCATGTGGGGCGAGAGAGAAAGGTTATACTTCGATTCTTCTTTCTCTTTCGCACACTGATTTGCACTGCCGAGTAGCAGGGCTGCCTTTAGTTCGTATATGCTCAAAGGTAGATACCGAGCGAGTGCGGGCGGCAAGGCGAACACTGTTGTCAAACCAAGTTTAGAACTCCGCGCTTAATGAATAGGCACCTTTAGCTGGGCCAAGCTGCACTTGACTGTTTCCTTTTTAAATCTAATTTGCATAGTAGTTATTGTTTTAACGTTAGTAAATATTTTAGTTTGCTTCATTGTTACCATATTGTATTTATAATTCTATAACAGATTTTTTTTAACTTTGTCATTCCCGGCAGGCGTAGGGTTGCCAGGTGTCCTGGATTTAGAAGGATGTCCTGGATTTGAGGCTTAAATTTAGCGTCCTTCGAAGACCTTTGGAAGGACGCCTAATGTCCTGGATTTCTTAATGCCTAAATTTCAATTTATTTCTAAGCTTTGTAACAACACGGCGCCATCTTTTGTTTAATGGAAACAACTCCGTTATATGAACCACACATCGCTCTTTAGTTAGGGTTTATGGAGCGCGCGCGCGCAAAATATAATTTTTCGGAAAATAACTTGTTTTCAAAATTAAATATTTTTTTCTTTAAAAAGCCCCTTTGATTTTGATTCAGTTGTGGAAATCGTAACTAACCTATACATAGACATAAATATTGATAAGTTGTATGAAGAATATTTTATATTAAAACCTACCCTTGAAAAAGCTTGCGCTTTACATGAGGAATTCATTTTCCAAAAATGGAACAAAATCTTTTTAGGAAACCCCGAAAGTCATTATTTTTTAAAATTAATACAGTTTGTGTTTTCAATATATTGGTCAAAGCAATAACACCTACACTACATTGTACACACGTATTGTAGGTGTTATTGGTCAAAGGCTGACTCCGAAAGAATTTTTTCTTTATGCAACAGTCGCAATAAACTTTTGGTTGACCACGTAAAAGAGAAGCTTTAGATAAAAACAAATTTTAATTTAACCTGTCAAGAAGTTTATAATATGGCAGTTAAAAACAAAAAGCTCCTGGAAGCCGTCCGTTCTAATAAAAATATTCTGTATCATAACACATTTTTTTAAAGAACTTTTAAGTTGTTATTTTGTTAGAAAAAACTTAGCTTTTGTTCATTTTTTACATAAAATAAATTCTGTTTTAGTTTTAAAAAAAATGTCCTTTTTTATTTGTGTCTGTCCGTCCTTTTTTAAACTTGTGTCCTGCGATTTGCAGATATAAACCTGGCAACCCTAGGCAGGCGAGATGCCCTTCGGATTTTTATTTAAAATAAATTTTTATCCTGTAATATATATTTCTAAATAAAAGCTTTGCCGACACTTTACATCTTATTTCTTTACTGATAAAATAGCACCTACAAACAGGTAGTTTCTCGGATTTATCTTGTTATAATGGTCTTCAGGACCACCTTTAAGGGATTACGTCATCACGTATTACTGACGTCACCATATTTGTCAGAAGTAGCTTTCTTTATGTTCTCCTTTTTACAGGTTCCAGTAAACGCCACACCCATTATTTATCTTTTCTTTTGAGTAAACCCGAAACTATATTAAGAATACTCAGTGGACAGTTCAAAAATATTTTAAAAATATGTATTGTAGAGATAGAACGCTGTTAGAACAACACCGATACGTCACGGTTTTATATCAGTTTGCCATATGAGACTGTGACGTATCGGTGTTGTTCTTACAGCGTTCGATCTCTACTTTTTTGGTTTTTGTCAGGGCCGGATTTAACTTTTTGCCGCCCATAAGCTAATATATTTTTGCCGCCCTAACATGTCAATATTTTTTGGATATCACAACAAAAAATGTAGAAATAAAAGAATGTAAACTTTACTAGTAATTCTTATAAAAAATTAATTTATAAATTTAACAAAAGTAAATCCTACAGTAAATTAAATAACAAATCTTTAAAACAAGCAAATTTCATAATACAAAAACAAAATATAAAATAAAATAGTAAAAGAAATACGTCTTTTTTTGAACTATGCATTAGATAATTATATGCAAAGCCCTATAAAAGCATTTTCCTTGAACCTTTTTTTCTGAAAAATCATTAATTATATTAATAAAATTGACGATAACATTTTTTTTTAAATTAATCGTAAATTTGCCGTCCTAGGCTTCATGCTACTCAGCCTTTGCGTCAATCTACCCTTGTTTGTTGTTTAGAATCGGTTATTTCTAACCATAACAAATCTTCCATTTTTTTTTTAATATTCTATTTTTTGACGGATTCGTGATACTGACCATTAAAATAGTAGAATGTTAAAGAAAATTTTGCCTCAAACAAAAATCGTCAATAAAATGCCTCAATTTAAGTTTTGTGATTTGTTTCATGTTTTACGTGTAAAGACAAATAATTTTAAAAAATCAAAAATATCAATTTTTGGATTTATCTAAATCGAAAAACTGACATTTTTATTTTTTTTTTCTTATATTTTTGATGAACGTTCAGAATAAAAATAATTGACTACTCAAAAAAGAAATAAATAATGTTAATTTTACATCTTAAAAAAGTGGAGCCACACATCTAAACAATTACCCTCTTTTTAGGAATGAATACTCAATAAACACAGGGACGAATTTACTTACCTAAAATAACATTGACACAAAAGGGTCTTAGGTCTCCCCAAAAGAGATTACGTAATCAATGTTTACAGAATTAATATTTAAGTTAAGTCAATTGGGTACGGCGCGATTTAACATGGAGTGCTGTCTTAGTATTTGGCAGTACCCAGCGCGCACATAGTGACTAGTTTTTACTGCAAATGTAGGCGAAGGGCAGTGAAGACAGACGAATTGTTTAAATAATCGAAATAAACGCTAAAAAGAATATTTCAATACATTCCACATCCTTTTCCTTAGTTCCGTTATAAAACACATATTTGATGAATGCGCCGTTGATGGTTGTAGCTTGCAATTTGATTTGAAAACACTAATTAGTCCAGGAAACGAACCATTTCGCCTTTCAATTTTTTCAAAATGCATTTTATGACTTGAAATTTTGACAGTAGGTAGTGAATAGTCCAAGAATTAAAATCTATATCATGCCGAAGGGCGCCTTACCTTGGGGGTGGTTGCCAAACCATTTCGAGGAAGGAATTTTTTTTATATTTTGACCACAGGAATCGATAGAAAAATGATTTCTAAGCAAAAAATGTTCTATGATGTTTTTTTTTGTAAAATTCATAGTTTTCGAGTTATTCGCTATCGAATGTCGGAGCTTTTCGTCGATAAAATCAAAATTTTTAATCGGTTTTTTGAAAATAACTCGATAAGTATGCATTTTATTTATTAAACTGTAAATAACAAAATTGTAGCTTTTGAAAAATGAATAAAATGGATTTTTTGAAATTGCTGTGGGACCAATAAATCCAAGTTGTAAGTATTTTTCGAGGAAAATAAATAATAACTTTTTTGAAGCATTTGCAAAAACGTTTCTTTAAAAAAGAGTATATATCATAAAAAATAAGTAAGTTATAATTAAAATAAGGTTAGACCAAATTTTTTTGAGTGCAAAAATCTTCGAAAACAACCCCCTAACTACCACCCCAATTAAAATGAGTCGCAGCCCTTTTTTAATTCTTTTTATCTATGAATCATAAATACATTCTAAAATTTTAACCGATTTAAATTGAATAATTTTGAAAAAATGGAGCTGCAACTGAAAGTCAAATTTCAGAATTTTAATAAAAAATGACCATTTTTTTTAAAATAACTGAAAAACAAAGGGAAATACGTAAAAATTACTAGAGTATCAAATTGTAGATTTTTATATTA
Source organism: Listronotus oregonensis (assembly GCA_019359885.1). Classification (NCBI taxonomy): domain Eukaryota; kingdom Metazoa; phylum Arthropoda; class Insecta; order Coleoptera; family Curculionidae; genus Listronotus; species Listronotus oregonensis. The sequence goes on from JAHBCN010005400.1 coordinate 33,834, forward strand.
CAAACATTTTGCTTTTTTAAAATTTACTGTATGACAAAAATTTAGTGAGATATAAACGTTTAAAACGCGTATGTATAGACGAGCACTACCTTGTTTCAGCCCTTTAAACTTACCCCTTTAAAAACGTAAGGGTTTTAAACAATTTTAATATACAGTACCTTATAGCTCTTGAAACAACCAACAAAATGGTTTTTTAAAGAACTTTTTATCACAAAAACTGAAGGAGTTACGCTTAAAAATCCAATTTTTTGGAGCATTTTAAAAGCGATTCGATGCATTTTTTTTAAATCCGCGGTTTTGTACTATTTTTGGCATTGTAATATTGTAGGGGGTGAATTTTTAGGGATTAAAAAATTACAAAATTAAATTAGTAATACTTTTAGGCTGTCAGATTTTTTAATTACAACTCTGTAAGAATATGTTCATTTTTCTATGGTAAACAATTTTTTAATACATCATATTAAGGGTTGATTTTTAAGGGTTAAATATACTAAATAATGTTTTAAAGAATTAAATACTTATTTTTTAGCTTAAATGAGCCTAATTTAGGTGACTTAAGTTTTAATATGAAAGTTTTGAAAGTTTTTGCAATAAGGGGTGGTTATCACCCCTAAAAAATAAAAAGCGACATTCAGCATAATAGAGATTTTGAAGGGGAGGCTCTGAGTTAAGCTCAATCCCAAAATTTCATCCAAAAACTGTGATAATATATTAATTTTTTAGGGTAAATATTTTTTTTAAATCATAATAGGGGTTGATTTTAAAGGGCTGAAATATTTCAAAGATTGTTTCAAAGAAACAAAATACTACTTTTTCAATGACTTGAGTCAAATTTTCTTTAAATTAAGCTTTAATGTATAGTTTTATAGGTTTTTTGCAATAAAGGAAGTTTTCACCCTAAAAAATAAAAGGGGCTCATCGGCATAATATAGATGTTGCTATGCATTTTAAAGAAATTACGAGGTTTTGCACTTTTTCTAGCTTGGTTTTCTGGACTAAATAGATACTAATAAAAGAACGGCAATGTAAATGAAAAGAAATTAGATATGTAACAATAAATCACTGACAATAAAAAACCCTTTATAAAAAGTTCAGTAGTATTACCAACTTTCTTAAAAATTAAGATTTTTTTTCTTATTTCCAGGGAGCGTAGTATGTTCGGCATGGAAAAACATGATGGAAGAAGTGGAAAATACTGCTAAACTTATTAGACAAAATGCCGATTCGGTAGAAAGTAAAGCTTTAGATGCATTGAATGCCCTCTATGCGGAAAAAAGGAAAGTTAGAAAGGCCTATCAAGAGGAACACACTAGGATTTTACATCAATTTACACATGTAAGTTTAACTTCCTTCTTAAAAAAAGAAATAAATGTTTTGAGATGTGCATAAACACTTCACCATTAATTAAAAAGGATGACTTTACAGGGTGTCCTAAAATTAGCGCACTATCTCGGGCGTATTCCACATATAAAAATATGGCAAAAAGTTTGCATAAACCTTACTTAAGAAATAGTTCTTAAGCAAACTGGAGCTTCCTAGAAGGGAAATCCTGATGATGGATTTTAAAGTGATTTAAGATAAATTGGTATAACTTTCTGAGAGTTATAGGTTCGCAGTGTTATAATTTTTTCGTATTGAAATATATAATTTTTGTTCGGGGACGTTACATATTACGTAAGTGATATTTACAACATATTAAATATTGCTTTATTATTTTTTTGAATACCATAGTTGAAAGGTTGAAAAATAAATGGAAAAATATTTTTTTAAGCCTTACCTTAAATGATTAACGTTGGTAACGGTTTATATAAAAATTTATTGTTTAAATAAAATTTCCCATAACTTGTTTTAAATCTTAGCCATTTATTATAGTGGTTTTTTTTTACGAATTACACTTTTTACTCACAACTTGCCTACTAAATTGTAACATTAGTATAATAAATTAGGTACTGCAAAATCTGTATTTGAGAAGGGTACAGAGGAAAAACGGGCTAGGTCAAATTTTATGATTTTAAAAAAGGCAATTTTAAATTTCAAAACGCTACAAAAACTAAAGTATTTGGATTGATACCAATGAGCTGTTAAGTTTAACTGGAGAAAGCATCGATTTGGCATAAGCGTGGCATCATAAACGCACATTCTAAGGTTCTGCCTAGCGATGAATGAACCTCTGTACTCGAAACAATAAAATTCACCAAAACCCGGGAAAATGGTTACTTCAGATACTATTTTGTCGTAAAGCGTGGCTGCCAAGTATCTTTCTGTTTCGTTTACTTGATAGTATATTATGATTAAATTTGACTTAATTTATTCCTAAAATTACATAAAAATAAGCTCTACTATGTATTTTAAACTGTGAATAATATTTGTTATATTTATTACTATAAAGTATAACACAGAAAAGTAATAATGTCAAAATACTATTTTCTTTTTGGACAGCTACTAATAAAGGCGTAGAAGCGTACTTCCGCCACCTTCAGCTTCGCTCGACAAATGACACATTCAATATGGCGTTTTAGTTTAAATGTTTTTTGTTGTTTGGGTAATTTTTGTGCCAATTGTATAAATTTCAGTTTTTTGTAAGTACTTTTAATAAATTAAAATGGTATGGCAGTGCCAAGTGTATAAAGTGACGGATATGATTCCTGGATTATCATTTCACAAGTAAGTACAAACTATACTTGTACCATTCTATCGCCAATAATAAACAAAAATATGTTGGGCGCAGCTTTCGATTGCGTTTATGAATGAAATGCTTTCTCTATCTATGATGTTAGCTCATTAATTGATACATTTTTTTTTACCAATATGTTACCCAACTACTTGAGATCTGTATGTCATAAACTGCAAGCATTTTAAAAAATTGTTCATAGAAAAATCAACAATTTATTGGTAACTGGTCGTGATTTAGCCTGTTTTCCCTTAATTTATAACCATTTTTTTTGTGGAGTATGTTTATCTTACTCAACATTCAGCGTTATGCCTATATAACTAATATAGTAAAACAAAACTGAACTAAAAAATAATCTTCGGTATTTTCACATGAATCTGATCACCTAAAATGACAACCTAATAGTGTGATTAGTGTAATACCATAAGCTAGATTATTTTTTTGTTAATTTTTTATAGAAAAGAATTTTCCCATATTCCAGTTAATTATGCACTAGTGGGGTAAAATAATATTGAGCTTCTTTTTCACAAAACTTTAAAAAACTCTGCAAATTGGTAAATTTTTCGACCGCAATTGGCATTGGACACAAAATGACATAAAAGCATTTAAAATAGCGAGCACAACGCTGCCGAATATACAGGCAAAAACGCGACATAGCCCGTTTTTGCTCGGTACCGCACGTTATTCCCCGGTACGGGATATTTTTTTATTTAATATCTTCTGACTTATTGCGTTCTTGACGGTGATTTTTTTTAGAACAAAATTTATCATTATTTCTTATCGTATGACGTCAGTATTTCAATTTTGCTAAACATTGACTTAGCCCGTTTTTCTCCTGTACCTTTCATTTGGACAATATTTGTATTGGATCCACTAAATACGTAATTCCCGGACACAAAAATTTTAAGATTTTAAGAATAAAAACATCTGCGTTGAAACTTTATTATATACCAAAATTATTTAATTTTATCTTAAATAGTACTAAATATATCGGACTATCTTCAGGATTCCTCTTACCCCTTGATCCGCATTATCATTGCATGTTTCTGTTAAATTTTTGTGCAATTTTCAAGGTAGAATACGCACCGCCCTGGAAATAGTGACGGCTGATTTCGGGACATACTGTACAGTGCATGCAGGCAACATTTATGGCGTACTATTTTATTCCTTATAATGAGTTATACTTCATGAATGGCAATGCAAAAAAAGATTATTTGAATTTAATTCAAATAAAGCGATGATACAAAAAGAAAATTACAAAACTGAAGTCACGAAAAAGCGATTCTACAAAAAAGCTATGCAAATAAAAAGCCAGCTACATTTAAAAAAATCGAATGATAAATAATAAAAACTTTTAAAAAATATTTTTTAAGTGTTAGGTATTATAATTTTGGGACTCGCTCCTTTTTCGTAGAGTCCCCTTGACCAAAAGGTAAGCAATTTGGGGTTCGGGGCATAATGTTTTTCTCAAAAACGGTATAAGTTATCGATAATTTTCAAAAACAATATGAAAGCCAACACTTAAATCTAGGCTTCTGCTGTAATAGTTTTTTAAATTTGGATTTAGTTTTTAATATTTTCTTGAGTGAAAGTCACCCTAAAATCGGTTATGTTTAGATACTATTTTCTCTTAACTCGACTCATATTTTAAAAATCCGTTACAGCAGAGGCATAGATTATTTCCTTACCTTTAAAATGGTGTATAATTTATGTCATTTAAGTGAAAAATAGTTACCGAAAACGTTATCTCCTGTAGGCTTGCAATCGGAAACAACATCGCATCGATACACCGAATTTGGAAGAACCTAAATAAAATATAATATTTTTAATGCGGCTTTACGAAAATTGTGGTAGCGGGAGTTAGTCTCCGCCCACCGTCTCCGCGTCCTTTCGCCCGACCCCTAAGGTGTAGCGTAAATGTACTCTTAACAGGATGATGAAAAAATAGACAAGTAGTTATGCCGCAGAGAGTTACCCGAGAGTCTCTTGCCTCTCTCGTTTTTTTAGGTCTCTTAGGTCTTTCCACCATGATTTTGATGCACATGGACTAAAAAAGGTAATTTTTTAGTTACCGGGCCCGCGGCCGATTTTATTAAAAATTTTTATACAGGAGTTTTTTGGGGCGCTGATCACGAATCTAAAGTCAAATTTTGTCGGACACTTTTAGTTTTTGAGTTATAATGCCCCACTCGGACCTAACCTCAAAACTGCAGAAACTTTCCTAAAATCCCTCCTTTTTAAAACATTACACCCAAAGTGAAAGGTTTTATGGAAATACACCTATTATTTTACAAGATAAATTTAATTTCACCTTTATTTAACAAATATTTTTAATTAAAAAAAGCATAACAAGCACTCCAAAAATATTATTTTTACTTTTACAAATGTCAACAAAATTGTCTAGAGATTTTCGACAGTTTTCTGTTGGTACGCCAGGGACCCGCGAAACAATTGAATGGCCTACTTTATAAATTTGAATTATTTTTATTTTTTGCGATTTGAATTTAAAAAGTAAGCCATTCAATTGTTTTGCGGGTCGCTGGCGTACCAACATAAAACTGTCGAAAATCTCTAAAGACAATTTTGTTGACATTTGTAAAAGTAAAGATAATATTTTTGGGAAGCGTTTGTTATGCTTTTTTTATTACAAAATATTTGTTAAATAAAGGTGAAATTAAATTTATCTTATAAAATAACAATTTTCCATAAAATATTCCATTTTGGTGTAATCAGTTTTAAGAAGGGGGAATTTTGAATTTTGTGCAGTTTTGAGGTTAGTCAATGAGTTATAACTCAAAACAAAAGTGTCGATAAATTTGACTTAGATCGTAAGCAGTGCCCGAAAAAAACCTTATACAAAATTTAAATAAAATCGACCGTGAGCCCGGTAAGTAAAATTCCCAAAAAAATTATAAACTTATATAAAAATAAGATTTTTAATTAGAATTAGAAAAATAGTGTGCAAATTTAATTTAAAAATATAAGTAAATTATATACCTACCGGTCTTGTTGGATATATTTTTTGATTTAACCTTTAATTATACATTTCTACTGCACACTACTTTTAATTGTAATTAAAAATATTTTTATAAGATCATAATTGTTTTTGTCACTATGTCACAATTTCGGTCGAGTGAAATGCGAGGAGGGCGAGAAACGAGAATCTCTGACTTGTCTCTAACACATTACTCCCTTAACGTATATCAAATAATTTAACATTTTTCTTGCTGATTATCGTTATTTATAAGCAATAAGATTGCAACACAAGTCTAACCTAGCGTGCTTTCGTGCATATGAGTTATTAAAGCATATAAATGGCTTTTAACCTACTTTTCGTGAGAACGTATTTATGCAAACGATTAGGTTATTTAATCTTTAATTAACATTAGTACTTGGCACATTATGAGATAATCATCTCTTGTTTAACTAGGCACAAGCCGTGACGATCGCAGATCTAAATTAAACCGTTCTTTTTGTTTTCCAAAAAACTGATAATTTTATTCTGATATTTTTTTAACCGCATCTTTTTCAGTTCAGAAAATGTCTCTTGCACGTACTCAGTGCGAGAATAAATTTTTCCCGCACTTAATTCGGGAATAAATATTTCTTGGATGCGGATAAATTTTTGATAAAAAATTGTGTCACCTTAGTTTTTTTACATGCATTATTCTATAATTCTATCTTGCAGAAATTAAAAACAACACAAATTGTGATTTAATAATAACTTAAAATGTGCTTGATCAAACATTTACTTTCCCGTTAAGATTTTGTTTAATTAACTGTTAAAACCTCAGACGAAAGAAAGAAAAGACTAAACATTTCATTCATAAGTGACACTTTGTTTTGTCCCAGACATTATCAATAAAATCATGTAAGTACTGAGATCTAAAATTAGACCAAGTTCTGTCCAGAATTTTGTTCCATTTTTTGACTTGGCAAGTTTTTTACTTACTGTTTATATTAATAAAAAACAATGTCTTTTTTTTTTTTTTTATAATAAAAAAAAGATATATAAAATAATATATATATATATATATATATATATATATATATATATATATATATATATATATATATATATATATATATATATATATATATATATATATATATATATATATATATATATATATATATATATATATATATATATATATATATATATATATATATATATATAATTTTGGCCCCAAAGGTTTGGTACTTTTGGCCCGTGGGCTAGGGGAAACCTAACGAAGCCCGGTTTTTTAATTTTGCCCCGGGAAAAAAAGGAGCAAAGTGTTTTTACCGTTAGCCGTACGGAAGGCGTTTTTACGGAGACAAGGTTACTTAATATTGTCTCTCGCCTGGCGGAGACAGACTTTTCATCTAGTAATATATAATAATAAAAGATACATCATACATCATTTAGGGGGAGTAGGTATTTTAAAATAACGTCCGTGGTGGCAATACTGGGGGTTGTCTAAAAGGTGCTGTAAAACCCAAAATTTGCATGTTTCAGTGCTTGGACAGCTTGACGGAACTGGGGAAAAGGATGGGTTAAACATCGGAAAACCCGGCACTCACGGTACCTGGTCTTAGAGCATATTAAAGTAATGTTTTTGGGGTTAAAAAATTGTGGGCCTTGGTTTAAAATTCGGATTAGGCAAATTTTCTTCTAAACAACTTTTCAAAATTTTTTAAATCTTGCCTGAAAACTTTCACCTATAATAAAATTTAAAAATTTTTTCATCACCAACATCTTGATTTTTAAAAAAAAAAAATTGCTACCTTTTTAATCAAGCAGGGCTGGATGCCAAACGGAAATTTAACCCCAAAAGCAACGAAAAATTCGTCCCCGGGGGACAATGTATATGTATATGTCTAACATATATTATATATGTATATGAAAATCCTTCGTGAGCTGTCACAAAGATAAAAAAATATTAATACAGACAATCAGTAAATAACTTGCCAAAAAGAAAAACATTAGAACTTGTACTTTAAGACTTTTCAGAGGCCGAGCTTTTTGGATAGGAATTTGGCCCTTATTTTACGTAGGTGTTTTCGGTGGGATTATTTAATAATGTATTAATTAGGTTCAGTAATAAAAACAAAATCATTACAATTACTTTTTAAATCTCACAGTTTTACCTGATTTCATAGGATTATCATAATACGTTATCACTGTTTTCGTGTTGTGTTAAACACGCTTTAAGTGCATAATAACTACTTATAATTACTATGTACAAACATTCAAAACTCCAATTAAAACAATGTTTGACAATGGGTTCGATAAGGTTTACAAAATATTTAAATTTAAAAAATAAAGCGCAAATAAATAATAGGGCTTTCAAGAACCCAAGCTTAAAAATATTTTTTTGTTTTAAAATGCGATATGCATGCGTTTTCGTAGGAAAAATAAATTATTTAACCAAACAAATAGCAGGAATAGACAAACAATATTGACATTTAAAAAAATAATAATGTTTCATTGTCTTATCTATCTAAAATACGTTTTAACTGGTAAGAATCACCATCTATCTTCAGGTTCAAGAGTCTTTATACAGCAACTAAATGTGCTGAGGCATAAAGGTGATAGAAAAATTAGTTCAATGCCTGAAATTATCTAGGTTTTAAGATTACATTAAGATAAAAGTGGTTTTCACATATTTCTAATATATAAAGAGGGTTTGTAAAAACCAGCTCTCTGTGTATATAATTCTAGCGTCCGACTAACTCACTTGATAATATTTAATTATTGAATAATGTAAGCAAACTATGTTGGATTTTTTATTTTTGCTAAATTCTAGAAAATAAACCAATAATTTTTTAAGCTTTTTATTGTATTTAATTGTTACCACTAAAGATATTGACCATATCGTTTTTCACGCCTTTAATAAGAAATGGCGGAGTTTACGAGTTGAATCGATTTCAGCTTCTACAATACTCTTGGGTGGTTTCTCATTAAAAAATTCCATCGTAAAACTCGAAAACTCGTAAAATCGATAACAGCTGACATTTTTTTTGGCAACAGGCTGATCAGCCATTCAGCCAGTCACAAAGTGTTACTTTAAAAAAGGCCTTGTATTTTATTTATTTTATTCATTAATCATACTAATAATAGAGGGTAAATACAAGCTAAACCTATCTATCACATGTAGGACGACTCATGGCACTTTAACCATCGTCGTAACACACAATTGTGGGCTTCTACGATAGGATGCACTAATGAAGGGAATAATGCTTGTTGCCCAGCCATATTTATAAAAAGTGCCCAAAACTTTCATATGTCCGCCTTTTTAAAATGGCGGACGCGCTTGCGCTGAGCATACCCTTAAAAGTCCTATTGTGAGACAAAAAATTGACCCACGACAGACAGACATAATTTGTTTCGCCTTTATGTCTGAGACTCTTGTTCCTGAAGATAGATGGTGATTCTTACCAGTTGAAACGTTGCATTTTAGGTAGATAAGACAATGCAACATTTTTTATTAATGTTTTTAAGTTGTCAATATTCTTTCTCTATTCCTGCTATTCGTTTGGTTGAGTAATTTATTTTTCCTGCGAAAACGCATGCATATCGCATTTCAAATACAAAACAGAAATGTTTTAATTAGCTTGGGTTCTTGAAACGCATAGCCTATTATTTATTTGCAGCTGTTATTTTAATTAAATATTTTGTAGCTCTTATCGAACTCTTTGTCAAACATTGTTTTAATTGGAGTTTTGAATGTTTGTACATAGTAATAACAAGTATTTATTGTGCGTGCTTAACACGAAAACAGTGATAACGTATTATGATAATCTTTTCAAATCAGGTAAAACTGTGAGATTTTAAAACTAATTGTAATGATTTTGTTTTTATTACTAAACCTAATTGATACATTATTAAATAATCCCACTTAAAGCACCTACGTAAAATAAATTCCACATTCCTATGTCAGAACCTGGGTCTCTAAAAGTACTGAGATCTTACAAATTAGACCGAGTTCTGTTGTTCCACTTTTTTTGACTTGGTAAGTTATTTACTGACTGTGTATTAATATCTTTTATTATTATAAAGGGTGTTAATAAAGTATGTGGCCAAACTTCAGGGGGATATTTCTTAAATTCTTACCCTATTTTAAGACTAAAAGTTCAAATAAAATTATGTCCTAAACAGCTTTGTTTTCTTGATACAGGGTGTTAAAATATTTAAAAATATAATTTTTTCCCCAAATAACTAAACGACGCAAATTAGAATGACGTTAAAAATTTGGTGACAGTTTTAAGTGTGTACAGAGAAATATTTTAGGCTAAAGTTTTTCTCATATTTTGCCAGTGGCGTGCACAGGGGTAACGCTTGAGCTTTAATTTTAGAAAAATTTAGTAACACACTATTTTTTTTTTTTAATTTGCCCTTTGATTTTAAGACAAAATCAACTAAAACTACATAAAATTTATTTTACTTTTTTCCTCAGATTAATGTTTTCGAGAAAAATTAAAAAATAATAAAGATTGCTTTTTGGTAGTTCTTATGGATTTCCTTTAAAAATCAGTAAAAGGGGTGAAATCTTTTATTATTAAAAAAAAAATAGTTATTTAGAAAACTTATACATAAAACGTAAAAATAATAAGTAACACTAAACTTATAATAGTTTAAATAATAAACAAAAAATTTAAAAAAACACAAAAGTCGAAGTCTCAAACATTAAAAAAGGTCATGAGATATAGACAATTTCTGTATTCTTATAATAGTTGCTGAAAATGACCTTTTTAACTCAATGCAAGCATTAACTCGTCTCAATGTCGATTCCCTGAAACACGCTGTTATATCCCCGGCGTATGTCTTATTTGCATGTGATATCCCGTATCCGTTGTCTTAATTCTTCTTCGGTGTTGACTGGAATTTTATAAACGAGGGATTTAAATCCTGATCTGGGGCATCTGTGACCCCGGGACTGATCCAGCTTTCTCATGACATCCAGAATTGGACGGCTACAGCAAATGAGGGCCCAGTGCATGAACCACATTAGTCTTCTTTGTGCCAGTGGGACATCTTCAAATAGCCCGTGAAACGAATTCAAAAAATTACGATACTTTTGACCATTTAATCTCGGGGTAAAAATAAGGTCCAATAAAGAAATCACCTACCATACCAACCCAAACATTTACTGAAAACTGTTGTTGAAAATTATTTTTCCATAACCGCATGGAGATTTTCTTTAACAGATATGATTGTTGTGAAAGTTCATAATTGCATTTGGCAAAAACAGCTTCATCGGAAAACCAAAATTTGGGATAGAAATCTCGGAGATACTACCACTTGTTGAAAAAAATCCAAGTACAATAAGCAACTCACTGGGGAAAATCGGCAGGAAATAACGCTTGAACACGCTGTATGTGGTAAGGATACAGCTGATAATCCCTCAAAAATTGAAATACAGTGACATGAGCAGTGTTTAATTGCTGTGCAATTTTGCATGTACTTGGCTCGGGACTATGCTCAATTTCATGTAAAACTGCTTCCTCCATCTCCACTGTTCTTACTGTTGCAGGTCTCCCAATAACAGCAGCCGACCTATTAAAAGTGCCTAATTGCACAGCCTTTCATGTATTCTTTCAAATGTTTGCTATTTGGTGCAAGGCGATGAGGGTACTCTCTTGATAAATGCGTCTAGCCGCTCTTGAATTCCTTGGGCCATTCTATAAACAAAATGCATATCGGCCTTTTCTGTGTTTGTGAATTGAACCATTTTATAAAATTAGTAACTAATTTTACAGGTTAAACTCGTAAAAACACTTTAAATTACGATCTTATAACATTAAACCGTACTTACTGTTTAAAGTTATGGCGGCTGTCAAATTTCTTTAAAGAATTGTTTTTCCGTCCATGGCACTCTTTTATTTTTTTATTCCTTTCAAACGATTGCAGTATTAATGCTACGCATTTTTATATAGTTTTTATTTGTAGCCCTGTTAATGGTTGCCTGTTGGGCTTGTATTAATAAATAAATAAATAACTATCTAATTGTGTGTAATATCTTTTTTCATTAATACAGACAGTGTAAGTAAAAAACTTGCCTACAGTTTGACGAAAAATAATTGATTTGTGTTTTTTGTATACTTTTCCATGGGATTATGATAAAAAAAATGTAAAGAAAAGCAAAATAAAGTATCGGCAGTTCCGATTTATTGTTTTTCTAAAGAGATTACTGATGAATTCATAATTATGAAACATTATGTTTCTTATAAGAATTTATCAGGTGAGTTATGATAGAATTTCTATCTGGACATTTTTCGATCCGGATAGCCCTATTGGGATTCTTATTGGAACCTAACATTTTCTATTAGGCTTTTTCCACAGGGTTGTGGTTACGATGATATAACTGACAGCAGAAAATAAAATTGGCGCTGGCTTACTTCTAATGATACTTATTACGGTTACGTCCATTGTAGGAAAGCCTTAAAGCCAAATAACCCCTTTTAAAAAATTTTTTCTCTTAAGGGTTTATAAAAATCACATGTCGGGTCACAAAATAAACATCGGATCTGTATTCTAAAACTTGCTTAATTTTATCTTTTCTAAAAAAATATCATCTGTAAAATATATGCTATTTCCGGAGAACTTTCGAAAGCAGTGTTTTCAAAAAGCACGATAGGAATCTGCAATAGTTTTACACATGTCGTGAGATCATTCATTGTATTTTTAGTTAAATATAAATTTAGACTTTTAGACGGGGGAACAGCAGTTTGTCTGTTTTTGTTATTTTATATTGAAAATGCTTGTAGATATAAATAATTTTTATTTATTGCTTGATTTATATTTAAACAAAGCACTATTTACGTATTTTTTATAGCTTACGTTTTATGTTATTTTATGTACATCAACAACTATAGGTTTATAGCTGTATTAACTGTTCCATTTCTTTTATTTTTAGTTTTCAGCCGTTTGAAGTGTATAAAGCCATCTTTTGCTTATGTGCACATGTGTGTCTAGATTTTTGTATATTTTTAGATAAAATTAATTTTAGATTTAAAAGCAAATTCTTTTGGTAAAAATGGTTTTATGGCTCCTATACTATGAATGATAGATATTTGCATTCGCTTAAAATTGTTGCATGTTTTGTTATCTAGGAGTAATAACGCTTTATATTTGTAAAATCATATAGATGTAATTATTGATATTAACTTAAAAATAATTTTTTATTTTTTAAATCATTTTAATGCCCCTTAGATCTCGCCTGGTTTGGTGTTTGTTTGATAACTAAAATGTGGGATTTTTTTTGTTCAGTGAATAAAATCCTGCCTGCATTTTAAATTTTAAGAGAATGATGGCCTCAAACTCAAATTTAAACAAATTGCAAACTTCTTAAATACCCCCTAAATATGTATGCGATATTACCGCTCCCGTTTAAGAGCGTTTCGAGTAAAAATGTGCAGTTTTTAGAATTTTTACTTTACTTGTATCCTAAAACCTACTTACATATCAAATTTTAAGTTCCTACTGCCACAAATATTTTTGATGAGTAAAGGAGTTAGTCAGTCATTAGTTAAATTTGCAATTTTTAAAATCGTAATCACTTGACATACCTTTTTCACAACTAATTAGAATACTTATGTGCATTTACATACCAAATCTCATATCTTTATGTGGAACGATAACGAACTTATGATAGGAGAAAACACGCTGACGCGTTTCGCGTAATATACACATTGCGTGGGTCAGGCCGGAATTTGGCCTGATGCATTACCGTGCGCCTAGATCTTTAATGATTGGTAATGGAATAGAAGGAAATTAGTCTTGTCGAGAAGTTGATTTCCTGCGAAAATTAGTTACAAGTCTTCTAAAAATATGGTTGATGGTTTAAACGATCCGAAATGGCATCTAGAAAAAGACGTATTTTATATTTTTCCTGCAAAAAAAATTACAACTCTTATTAACAAAAAACTGTAAAAAAGTTAGCCGTCCAGCTTTTTGGCAAAATCTCAAAAAGTATAAGTGATAGCTCAAATATTATAAAAGTCTCTAAAAGAGCAGGAAATTTTAATGAAAAAGTTCTTGATTCCCGGAATTGTAGCTCCAATATTTATAATTTTAATTTAAAGTTAAAAATCGCCTTTCGCGCGGCAATTTCGGTATGCGCGAGCCGCCACTGTAGTGAGCGTAGTTTTTAAATAATTTTTTTATGCAATTAAATATTAATTAAAAAATTTGCTGGTGTCATATAGATACTTCAAAGAATATGATCCCGTGATAACAAAAGTTGTATCACCATTTTTCAAAAAGTTATTCTATTCTTAATTAGCAGTTTTTTTACGGGTCTCTTTTGTCATAAAAGGCAGTATAAAAGTTTAAATAATTAATCGATTAATTTTTTATTTCTTGGAGCCTTTTTTATAAATATACTAAACAAGATGATATTATTTTTGAACTAAAAAAAGGGAAAAATTTAAATAATGTTTCTTAAATATATTTTTTTAAATTTTAAGCTATTACTGATTTCATCTTCCTGTAAGGCATTTTATAATTACTTTTTAAAAATTATCCTGAAATTTGTTTATAAATTGTTTATAAACAAATGGATTAAATAAATATTAAAAAATTATATTTAAAAATGCAAATTATGATTTAAAAAAAAACGATAATAATTTATTTCAATAATAGAAATATGATAAAAACAATTAAAGTAAAAAGTAATTATAAAATGCCTAACATGAGGATGAATAGTATAAATAGCTTAAAATTATCAAAAAAAAAAAAATAAATAAATAAATAAATAATAAGAAAAATTATTTAAATTTTTTACTTTTTTACTTTTAAAGTTTATAATTAATGAAATATTTTTTTTAATAAACTTTCATAATGTCATCTTGTTGAGTATGTTTATAAAAAATTTATAGATTAATTATTAACAAATAAATAACTTTTTAATCACGGGATCATATTTTTTGAAGTGTCTAAATGACACCAGAATGTTTTTAAAGTTTTTAATTAATATTTAATTGCATAAAAAAATTATTTAAATACTACGCTCACTACAGTGGCGGCGCGCGCATGCCGAAACTGCCGCGCGAAAGCCGATTTTAAACGTAACTGTTTCGCAGGAAATCAACTTCTCGACTGGAGTAAATAATTTTAGCGTCTAAGAACCCGACACCCAGGGTACCTAGACATAAGTAAAAAACTCTTCTGGGGCTGTCCTGTAGGAAAAAATATTCAGATTTCTCACTTTTAAATTTTTAACCTTTGTTGATAAATATTAAAAAATATATCTAACATTGCAAAAATCCCCATGTAAACCTTATGGGACATTAAACTGGCCTCTAAAACTGACTATTTACGAACCAAAGGTTTTATCTTTAAAGATAAAAACTCAATTGTATGGCTTTTATTCGTTATGCTATATATCAAATGGCTAAATAATGATGATGAAAATTACATAACTTTAAATACAAAACAGGTTAAAACTATATTGCCAGTGTGGACGTTTAGTAAAAAATATTATTCGTCCACACATAAAAAAACTTGTGTGTATATGTATTATTAGACATTGTTGATAATTAAGCAAATATAACTTGTTCATCATTTTTATAATGGACTAAATTTTCCAGTTAATACTTAAACTTCTTTTTTCAGAATTAAACTAGTTAAATTTGGCAATGTTTGAAGTTAATGTCAGAATAAACATGCCCAAATGAAACTCGTTTAATTTCCAAATAAAAAAGTTATCGTGAAAATTTAAAACAAATATTCGATAAACGAACAAGCACTTGTTGTATTTAAATTTAAAATTTAAAATTTACCCATTACACCCAAAATATGAAGCTTTGCTTTAACATTATTAAATTAAAAATTAATGTTTTAGGTGTCCGTTTAACTTTTAATATCCATACATGTGTGGAAGTTAAAAATACTATTCATCCATTGTGTGGAAGAATATCCATTGCCTTTAAGTTCTGCACAAACTTTTAAACATGAAATAATTTGTGATTTTTATGCATATACCCATGTGTCATAAACTAAAGTACGTAGCTTAAAGTAACCTTGGCCCCAGAGCTGTCGCAATTACTTTGAAAAAGTAATTCAATTACAATTACCAATTACTCTTCTAAGTAGTAGTAAATTACTTTATTTAAATTACCACATATATTAAACACGATACACTAAACAAATAAAATATTTATACTAATATGCATCATACGCGCATGTCACTATTCAACGAGGGGGAAACCACCCCCATGATTTTGAACAAATAATGCCTTTTGGGGGAATTATTTTCCAAATATTACCCTATATTGCCCCATAATTCCCCGTAT
Organism: Listronotus oregonensis; assembly: GCA_019359885.1. Lineage (NCBI taxonomy): Eukaryota > Metazoa > Arthropoda > Insecta > Coleoptera > Curculionidae > Listronotus > Listronotus oregonensis. The sequence continues at coordinate 49,786 of JAHBCN010005400.1, forward strand.
TGCCTAAAATTTTACAAAATTACCATATATTTCCCCATAATTCCTCGTATTTCCCCATAATTCCTATATATTTCCCCATAATTCCTATATATTACCCCATAATTCCTATATATTTCCTCATAATTCCTCCATATTGCCCATAGTTCCTCCACATAATTGTCTTTATTTTTACAGGGTGTTAATTTAAAACCTTTTAGTGCAAATTTATTCAAAAGATAGTTGGAAAATTCTATTTTGACACAAATGCTATGCAGGTAGGGGGAACTGTATCACTCCAAGATGGGGGGAACTGTAGACACTCCATCTCTTTTTAAAATTTAAAGTGACATTGCTTCTTTTGTGACACATCAAATTAAAGCGTTCCTAAAGTAGTATCCATCTGCACAATATTTTTGTTATTAGTTCATCACCACTATTAAATGACAAAAATGTAATTATACTAAAGTGGGGCTCCACTATTTGTTGGTCGAAAAAAATCAAAAAATTGACATACTGGAGATTTTGTTTTTTATTTTTTTCTATTGTTTATTGAAGTTATGTTAAAAATTGTTAAATGATTAAAAGACAACCGATTCATAATGATTTTTGCAATTGAAAATTCAAAAATTCAAAATTTTGACTTGTGACTGCAATTTGAGGGGCATCCAATAATATTTCGCAATACTTCTTGTAAACATCAAAAAACGAACAATTAAAAAAAAATTATAGCTTTATTTTTATGATTTTGACAATATTTAAAAAAATCAAGAATTTTAAATCCGATGACGAGTAGAAAATTAAAAAAACTAACCAGAAATAACCAAAACTGATTTATATATATACTAGATGTAAATTTTCAAATTAAAAAAAAATGAAAATTTAAAAAATTAATATTTTTGAATTTTGTTTCTCAAATTATTCTATTTTTGATTTTGATGCGCAACAAGAAAAAAAAAAGGGAAAAATGAAAAATAGTCAAAAGTCAAAAATTGATTTTTTGACTTTTCAAATGAAAAAATCTTCATGAAATCATTGTTTTTCCCATGATTAGAAGAACATTAAAAAAATGTAAATATCTTCATTTTTCGATTTTTTATGGCCAAAAAACAATAAAGCCCCACTTCTATATAAATACCAAAAAAATATTTTTGCTCTGATGAATATTACTCAGTGAGACATTTGATTTAGTTTATTACAAAAAGGGTGACGTCATTTAAAATTTTAAAATTGGGGGTGGGGCATCTAGGGCGTTACTCATCCCTTAACTGCAGTGGGTTAATTTCGCCCCTTGTTTAACATTTATATCTATAATTGCAATTTTACAACAATTTATTTTTTGAGATATTTGCACTGAAAATTTTCAAACTGACTCCACGTATGTCTTAGTATCTATATTTTTTTTAAACATTCACTGTAAAAGAAAGTAACATCACAAATCTTAATTATACAAAAATAAAACAAAACAAAACTTTGAAACACAGTGTACCTATTATGGTATTAGTTAGTCAATACAAAAACAAAAAAAAAAATAAAAATGTATATTGAAAAATATAAAAAAGGAAAGCTTTACAATACTAGTTAGTATTAATATGATACTTATACGGTATTATCAAAGAAAAAACGAAATCTAAAATAAAAGGTACTTAGAACTAACCAAGAAATTTATCTGCTAGAATCTATAATTAAATTAACTGAAACATTAAAACTAAATGAATGATTTTTAATTTATTCTTAGTTCTTAAAATAAGTGTATGATAAACCTATAGATCTGCTTTATGACACAGTCGGGTTTTAGAAATTAAAAATAAACTGTATCTTATTTTTCTTAAAACCACTTTTTAATAAACCAGTGTTCATCATAGTAAACCACGTAGTACCTCTTAAGGTGTATCTCTTTTCTTGAAAATAATATTATAATTTTTTGTTCCAATACAATATATCTTTTAAAGAGTATAAAAAATGAAAAAAGTACTTTAAGCTTTAAAAAAATACAATAATAAGTATCTGTAGAATTATCATCTTCCTGTTCTTCCTACCGAACTTGTAACATCATCTTTTTTATTTTTTGACCTTACATTTTTCTTTTTAATCCGATCTGTTTTATTCTGTCAGTACTGACGTATGTCGATTTTTATATAATACTTTCTCTTTTTCAATTTGTACTTTTAAAATGGACCATCTTCATTTAGATTTAGAGTTCAACATTACCTAAACTCTCTATGTCATGCTTTTTTGCTCTGTATGCTTCGTTTAGCATTGTATCATCCATGAGTTGAGAATTATTTCTTAATATTAGTATTAAATTTATCATCTTCTTCCTTCGCAATAACCATATTTTCTTGTTTATTTCCTACGGCCACTTGAATCCATAAATCTGTAGTTACAGATATACCAAGAATATTTAAATCACCTTGTGCCTCAAATAAAACATTTTCTATTAATTCTTCAATAGCTTTGTCAGTGATGGTTGTAAAATCTGTGAAAATTCCACTTTCGGTGTCTTTTAATATTCTATTTTGGTCTTTTTCATCCCTCACAAATATTATTGCATCTTTTGAATTGAACTTTATTTCATTTAGTACCATAATTTTCCCTTTCTTTTTAAATTATATCCTCAATACTAAGGTTAACGACAGTAGCAACAGTGCTGGAGAAAGAACGGGTGCATCGAAAAATATTTTCACAATACTGACTACCATTAAGCGAAGGGCAGAACCTATCTAGTTATAGGTTTTTGTCTCTGAAAGTAACAACTAATTTCAGCATGTAATCAGCATTTAGTTCTACACAAAGATATGCTTTATGCTGAGAATATTATTTTTTACTTCGTATATTTTGCTGTTTTTTTATCCACGTTCTTAAAATTCTTAGAAAAAAACTCTGTAACAAATGTTATAAATTCGTTGTTTTATATTAATTTTTTTTTTCAAGTAGAAACCTAAAATGTAACTGATCAACTTTAAATAGTTATAGGTTTCTTTGTATTCCGGATGCTTACTTAGCGATTTCTGCAGCCAAAAATTAGTGATTTCAAGGACACTTCTGAAATTCATTTTATCTCCAGGATTAACATCCGAAATAGTAAGAAAATGGTTAGAACCAACCCTATATACGGTCAACCGGTATCTTTTTTAAAAAAGTTGTGATATAGCAGGCAAGTAATTATTATGTAATTTTTAATTATGTAGCTTCGAGAGTTGGCGCAAAATGCAAAGAAATATATTTTTCGTCGATAGAAAATAAAAGTTACTGCTCTAAATGTAAGTGTATAAAAACTTAATTGGTAAAAGCGATGAAGACAGTTTTTATTAGGATCTAGCTTGAGGAGTATTTATCCCGTTTAATGATTTAATATTTGTTAGGAAAATATACTTACATTAGATAGAAATTATTTTTATTATTTAAATAAAGTTTTCAAATGTAAGCTTTAAAAATTTAAGTAATTTATGGTATTTGCGAACTTATTTAAATTATTATTAAACAAAAGTTTACTCACCTCTAACGGTATTTTATTATCGCACTTAAATTACCATTGCCCAACCACGTTGTCACAAAAATGCTTTTTGGGCCGCGGTCTTGCGCGGTTTTGTCAAGTGAGATTAAAATCGCGTAATTTACAAGAACAGCATAAGGTTGTAATACCAAAATTCGTTGAATAAAAATATTATATGTTTGCCGCCACAATCCGGCAACGATATCTCTCAAAACGTGTAATTAATCGTGAAACTTCGTATCCGTTCGTTAGGACAGCGACTAAATTTAAACTTTTAACGCCCAATAATACCCTAATATTTGTAAATAATACCCCATATTACCCTGTATTTCCTTGTAATACCCCATATTGCCTTGTAATACACCATATTTCCCAATAATACCCCGTATTGCCCAATAATACCCCGTATTTCTCAATAATACCCCGTATTTTTCCGTAATGCCTCGAGCTTTGGTGAATAATTCCTAGGTGGTTTCCCCCTCGCTATTCAAACTGCTTTCTCGGCAAGTTCAACATTAAATGACTCTAAAATAAAAATTTCTTTTTATTCTAAACCAAACATTAACAGATTTTTCCACAAAAAAGTATAAAAACGTTTGCGGTAAGCATCAATCGAAAATACTAAATCGACGCGGAGGCGGCGTTCGCCGGATTCAAAGCGGCCCGCCGTGTTTTAAGATGCTTTTTCTGGCCAAAATTCCGACAGTTTTTCCATAAAGAAAGATAATTTAATTTTTTGTAGTAATTCAATTATTTAGTCGGTTTTAATTTCTAAGTAATTCAATTACTTTATAAGTAATCGAATTAATTTTTAAGTAATTGAATTATTTGGGATTCGTAAAAATCAATTACCAATTACGATTACATTATCCCATTAATTAATAATTCAAATACAATTACCTTTTCCAAAAAATAATTGAATTAAAGTAATCCAATTACTGAGAAATAATTGAGTACGATTTTTCAATTATTTTAATTCAATTACCGACAGCTCTGCTTGGCCCGTTATCTTCTTTATAGCAATAAAACAGCAATTATGTTCAATAATACACAAACACTTAAGTTCATTATGTGTGGACGTTCCACACATATGTGGACAAATAATGAAAAATATTGTTTATCCACACATGTGTAGACGATTAGTTAAAAATATTATTTATCCATTGTGTGGACGAATATCCACTGCCTAATAAATAATAACTGGTGTAAAACCCCTTGTGCCAATAATTTTAAAATCATTTTTTAAATTTTAGTATAGTTAGTCATACAGCAAATCAGTAATGCATTGAATCTCATTAGATAGACAGTTTAAACAGTTAACTTAATAGATCCCACCAGCTTATATGTTTGTTTCTAATTTTATCATCCATATAACGTATTTGTAAAAATGACAGCGAGCCAGTAATACAATAACAAAGCTAACTTTCTATGTGGGCACGGCACAGTTTTACAATTATAGATGTCTAGTGTTGCAATCTATTGAATAGATCAAAGATCTTAACTTCTTAGAAGTCATATTAATTAGTTATGTTATTACATACACACTTTAAAATAATTTTAAAATATTGCATAAATAATAAGCTATTTTATTTATTTGGTATAAAAGCCATAGTGACATCACAGTGAATCACAACTAATAGACAGTTAAAGTTGGTCATAATACGTAAAAGCAAATATCTACGTTACCGTAGACCTTATACATAGATAGATAGATAGATATACATTTATTTGACAACGTTACATGTTTGTTGCAGGTCACAAAAGTCACCAGAGTAACCATAAATAAAATTTAAAGGTATAAGACAGAAAACGCAATATTACAAACATGATAAACAAAATATGATCAATAGACAATACAAAAATAGTCCATAAATTCCTTGACAAAATAAAAACATTTTTGTAATAAAAATTCTTTTAATTTATTTTTAAATTTTAAAAAATGTAAGCCCTGTACAGAGTTGCCAAGCTTATTGTATAGTGAAATATTCAGAGAGGTCCGTGCCGAGCTTGTAAGTCGATGCCTGGGGAGTAATAGTAAATTTGAAGATCGTTTCCCGTAGGAGTGATTTTATGACAGCTTAGTAAATTTATCTATATTTTTATGAATCTCAAGAAGTGTTTGATATATGCATATGCAAGGAAGTGGCAAAATGTGTACAAAACTACGTTTATCGATGGCATCAACAAAACGTAAGAGTTAAAATATGCACATAACCTAAAAAATACTTAGGGCCAGTTGTATAGGTTGAGGTTAATATCACGATTAATATTTTAATTAATCTTAGGTTTTATTCTTGTTAATCCTTAGGTTTATCCATAGTTCTGTTTGTACAGTTGTATACCTCTGGGCGGTCACAAGGTTATTAAAAAATTCCTAACTTTCCTAGAAGTAAAGGTGGAATTTGTTTAACATAACCTCAATAACCTGCAATTTTTTTTTTTGAAGATGATTTAAGTTAAAAAAATTTAAAAAAATGAATGTTTTTTTAAATTTTCCCTTGAAAAGTAGTTACTTACTGGTTGGCTTTGAAGATGTACGCCAATTGGGGAAAACATCCACGGAGGCTTTGAAATTTTAAACCCATTAATAAACTCCTAGTATACCCAAACCCCCTGATATCCATAGATTACAAAAAAAACGGCCTCTACTTGAATTTTCTGTTATAAATAAATAAACGTTTTTATG
>JAHBCN010005401.1:0-55821 GCA_019359885.1 Listronotus oregonensis
TTGTCCGGTCTTGTCTTAGTAAGAATACTTTTTAGAGGGGTTTTTGGGATTTAAATGTGTTTTAATGTTATATCTATTCGCTATTCTGCGGATTTTTCTGAATTTCCCTTTAATATAGGAATAGTCATAAATGTTTGGTCCTGTCTAGTCTTGTTCAAATTAGAATTCTCTCTTCTCTTGATATTTATCGATTGTTTTTTTAACCAATCCCCACTGTACCCTTTTTTTCTTGAGATCCCCATTTTTCCCTTAAATTTTTGTTGCATAGGGTCACCGCGGGGTTTATATAGAGTACGTATGACTCCTCGCTTTGTTTCGTTAGAGTGATTGGAATTCTGGTGTAAATATTGTCCAGTGTGGGTAGGTTTTTTATACCGAGGTATATATATGCCATTATTTCATTTAACTAAAACGTCGAGAAAAGGTAGAGCCAAATTTTTTTTTCCTTCTCCATTGTGAATTTGATACAGGTTTTGAAGACATTTTTTTGTTCTAAGAAACCTTCAAGTTCTTTGTCATTACCTGTCCATACAATAAAAGTATCGTCAACATATCGTAGAAAACTTTTGGTTTATTGTGCAGTATTAATTGGTGTTCCTAAAACCATTCCATAAATATGTTTGCTACCACTGGAGAGAGCGATGCCCCCATGGGAAGTCCATCTCCCGCATAGAACTTATCTTTCCTTGAAAGTAAGAACTACGGAGGCACAGCTCCAACAATTCCATCACTCCATCCAGCGGCAGGGTGGTGCTTTTTTTTTTAAAGGGGTATCATCTTCGTTGAGCTTGGCCCGAATGATGCTTAACGATTCTTCTATTGGTACATTTGTAAGACTTTCTACATCAAAGTTTACAAAAGTATCGTTTGGTCCTATTTCTACAATATTGAGAATCTCAACAAAATGACTGGAGTTCTTTACAAAGGATGGTGACTTCCCGGCTAAGGGTTTAATCAGTTAAAAAAGGTATTTTGCCAGTGCAGTGTGGGTGCATTCCTGGAGCTGGTGATTGGTCTTAAAGGTATATTGTCCTTGTGTTTTTTGGTAGTCCATATAGTTTGGGGGCTTACTATTATGAGGTGTTAGAGTTGTTCTAGTTTCGTGTGTCAAAAGTTTTTATATTTTCTTAAAGCCTGTAAATTTTGTTTTCTATTGAGGGTGTTGGATCTTGATTAAGGGGGTCTGTATTTGTCTTTACGAAGGACTTGTTAATTTTTTTCATCATAGGTGTTATCCATGACTACAGTGGCATTTCCTTTGTTGTGAAAAATTTTAATGGATGTATCATTTTAAGGTTTTTAAAGCTGCTAATTCGTTTTGAGTGATATTAGTGGGTTGGGGATACATCACAAACCCGAAATTTGTATCAATTAACGAATAAAGACAAGGGGCCAAATTTATGTTATTGAAACCATAACATTGTCAACACTTTTAAAGCGTTACAAATTATTATGTTTTAAAACGGCTTTTTTATTTTGCTTAAAATGAAAGTCTCTGATTATATAAAAAAAAAGCTACATTTTATTTAAATAAGTGCTTAATATGTTCCTCTAGTTTCTACACAAGGCCCCCCTCCTTCTTGCTAATTAATTAACCCAATAAAAATTATTTGTAACTGCACACTTTGGTGGTGGTAAATAAAGTAGTTTTTTCCCGTAAGGTCCTGTGAGCTGTGGTATGTAAGGTTTACTTTGCGGCCTAGCGACATCGTACTAATACCAGGATTTTTTTCCACAATTTTTAAAAGTTTTTTCTCTTGTTTTACAATTATGTATCTCCGAAGTTCTCTATTTTATTTCTCACATCCCCTTTTTAAAACTATATGGTACACCTGCACTATGGTTGTCCTAAATTGATGTAGCCTTTGTGGATATCTTTCACGATAAATGTAAGCTGCTTGATTAAAATTTTGGTGCTCCTCGCCGTAAATTAATAACATATCGGCATATTTTTCCGGTTTAAAAACATTAAATCAACAACAGACTCGACTCCACGCAACGAATTCTTGGATAGAAATAAAGTAAACAAACCTTGTTGGCATTAATATATTCAGGGGGCAAGAAGGGATAGTTCTTGAAAACACACTGCATCGGCAACATTGATTAAAAACACTGAATAACATAACTCCGGAAATAATTTTTTCAAGTTTGGGATTACATTTTTATAAATCGTGATTCTTTATTTTAAAAATTATTTTTAAGCCGAAAACTATTTTTTTTATTAAAATGACAGACAGATATGACCTTTACTTTAGATGCTCAATTCGTTGCTGTTGATCAAAAATCAGTTTAAACGTGTTACTGAATAATACAACCTACTAGAAAGAGATAAAATGACATCGAAGTGCTGTACAACACCTGATTTACTATCATTTTTATTAAACCAACGTAGCAGCTGTCCAAAATAATCTTGTTGCCGGTGCTTGGAACTGTCATTTTAATAAATGTTTATATTTAAATCGATGTTGCCTATATTAACACAAAAACCAATAATTTTGAATCATTTTATTACATTTTCAAGGTAATTTCCTGATTTTGGTTTTTAAAATCTGGCAATTTGTTTACGTTTTTCCAAAAACAAAAACAAACAGATCACTATACCAAACACCCTGCCTACAAACTGGCGTTGCGTTAATTCTAGTCCTTGAGTTCGTTGACTCCACGCGCAAGGCTTTTGGTTAGCGCTGTTGCCAATTGTTTTTTAAATGGCGTTACTTTTCGCGATAATCCTAGTTGGTACAAGCATATTCTATCAATAGCCACGGCAGCTTAAAAAAAATAGGTTCCTCTTATAGGCCAGTAAGTATTTCTTCCCTCCTTATTACCTTACTCTCACAAAAAAGGTTATTTTTTCTTATTCACTGACAAGCTGTAGAAGACTTGTGGCTTTTTATAGGTATACACCTCAACAATAAAATCCGGACAATAAAAATTTCAGTCATTTTGTTAGTCCTATAATTTTTTAAATTATTCTCCGATATTGAAGAAATTTTAGGCAGGGTGTAGATATGTGTATCAAAATGTTATTCTAAATTTTGATTCTTAAAAAATGCTGATGGCTCAATCAACATATAGAAAGAAACAAAGCTTACTTTTTTACCCTTAAATACTTTACGCCCTGTGGAAAATTGAGCGGTAAAATTTAGGTACATTATATACTGTTTTTTTATGACCTTTCCTTTACATAATATTTTTTGATTCACGTCAATATCTGCTTTTTAAGAGCACATAACCATTTTTAAAGAAAGTGTTGCAATTTTTCAATTTTGTTGATCACTAAGAATTAACGCCCGGTTGGGTGTTAATTCTTAGTGATCTCTCCCAGGATACCAAAAAACTTTTAATTATTATTACAGGCGCCCAAATAAGTTAAGCAAAATGTAAAAATTATATTTTAAAAAAATATATTTTAAGCTGTTTTTTCTAATACTCTTGTTATTATTTATAGCAACGCGCTTCTAAATTTGTAAGGTTTTTTTCTGGATTACTATATAAAGCAATAAAGCACTTTTTCCAAATATAAATAATGTAGGCTAGAAATTTTCCTTAACTGGTTTAATGTGTTTTTATTACTGTTGCGTGCCGTGAGTTTTGGAAATGTAACATTTTCCCCTGATTACAAGCAAGCTTACACGTAATTCTGAATTAATTTTTCAAACAAACATTATATTCGCAGAAACCTTTTACCTTTAGCTAAATTATGGTATTTATAGGGGTATTAAGAACGTTTATATTATTAATAAAAACTAAAAGAATTTTAACCCACCTTTAATCGCTTAAAATGGGCTGAATACCTGATACTTTTTATACGGGATGTTTGAAAAATGCAAAGCCAAATTTCAGAAGATGTTTCCTTATAAAAAAAATTAAAAAATAGCTATAAATATGCGTAGTTTCTAAGATACGCGATATTGTTTTAGGTAAAGCAACAAAAAATAATTTATTTTTTTTATCTGATATGTTTTCCTTCGTTGTTGAAAAAAAACAAAACAAATTTTTCCTACGAGCGTGCGGAAAAGTCCACTTTTCCGCACGCATTTGAGTGCGCAAAGTTGCACTTTTCCGCACGGCGTGCGGAAAAGTGAACTTTTCTTGTTTGTTACTTCGTAATTTTCAATATTTCAACTAAATCACAAAAAAAACATTTTTTTAATTACCCTGTATAATAATAATAAATGATTATGACAAGTCAAGCAACAATATGTGATCTTGGTGATTTTAACACATGTCATATTTTTTCTTCGTTTCCATATGAACAAGCAATTGGACAAATGAATTTCAATACAAACAATTTTTTAATGAAAAGGCGTCATAGTATCTTTTTTTAATTAAATAAAAATCGGACAAAAATAATTATTTAAAATGAGTAGTTCCGATGAGGAGCTACCAGATTCTATCCTGGATGCAGCAAATACCGTAAGTTTGAATTTATTACCAGCAAAATCTCGTGAAAATTATGAGAATCAATATAGTCATTTCGAAAACTGGTGCTCCGCAAGAGGGACAAAAAGTATTAAAGAAGAAAATGTTCTTGGCCAATTTTGCGGATTTGCAAAAAACATATAAACCTAATCTTTATGGAGTAAGTACTCTATGTTAAAATGTGTCCTCAAAGTGAAAAGGAACCTTGATTTAAGTTCATATTTCAAGCTAACATCACTACTTAAACACCAAAACGTGGGATACCGGCCAAAAAAATCAAAAACTTTCAGCAAAGAAGAAGTTTCAAGATTCATGAAAGAAGCACCTGATAATATTTAGGTTCTAATAAAAGTTGCTACAATTTTTGGATTAGCCGGTGCTTGTAGGAGAGATGAACTTACAAAAATAATGATTGATGACATACAGGATAATGAAAATTTAATAGTGGTGAAAATTCCTGACAGTAAAAATAACACTTCCAGAATCTTTGTAGTGTCCGATGAAACAAATAACGGACTTTATCGCAATTGTACCGTAAATATGCAAATTTGCGAAAACCACATACCCCACACAGACGTTTTTTTGTCCAGTATAAAGAAGGAGCATGCAGTGGGAATGTGTGGGAATAAATTCAATAGGTAAAATGCCTTCAGAAATTGCGGCATACCTAAAATTAAAAAATCCAGAAGAGTACACTGGACATAGTTTTCGTCGATCCTCTGCGACTATGTTAGCGGATTCTGGACAAGGAATTACCAATGTCAAGCGACTTGGGGGCTGGAAATCAACGGCTGTAGCTGAGAGCTACATTGATGAATCCACAAATCAGAAAAAGGATATGTCGAATAAAATATTGACATGAACAACTCCCCTCCTGAGCTAAGTCAACCTTCATCAAGCCGTACAATAAGCGCTTCCATAAGCCACCCGCTAAATGAAATTACAGGTTCTGCAATTAATTTACAATATGCTAATAACTGTTCTTTTGTTGTAAATGTTATCAAAAAATAATTCCCATTTATAAATATGTTGTAGTAGTTCTTTCAGATTAAACATAATTTAAAAAAAATTGCTTTAATATTGGTATTATCTGACGCTCGTAGGAAAAATTTTGTTCCTAACGCTTGCGCAAAGTGACTTTTCCGCACTTGACTGCTTGCCCGAACTCCGCTTCGCGTCGTTTGGGCAACGGCAGTCGCGTGCGGAAAAGTATCACTTTGCGCACTTGTTAGGAAAATAACTATATTTCATGTCTCTGTAATTCATTTAAAAAAACTTTTAAAAAAATAAATTTTAATTTGCAACTAGATTTAACTGTTAAAATACTTAATAACGAAGTTAAACAACAAATTACAATTTATAACATTGGTAATAAAAATAACAAAAAAAAATCAGTGGCGCACATTTTTTTAAAATTATTTCGTTTAGTTTGGTTTGTTAGTTTTTGCATAATAATTTTTTAATCAAATTTCGTTTAAAAAAAAATAACAATTTTGCAATTGTAAATATGTTCTATAGTTTTGTGGCGGATTCATATTTCAGTTTGTTTTATTTGGGATACTCGCCTTACTACTTTTTGGAAACTGGGACCCCTTCGGTCCAGGTCCGGGGAGGGAGCTGACCCCAGCCCTATTGACCTTTGAACTTGCAGATGCCTAAACAAAAAGAAGAAAACCCCAAAAAATCAAAACAACACATTTCGGTGGCAAGTTGGCCTTGGAAACTAAAACAAAAAATTAAACATAATTTTAAGAATTTTTTGATCTAAAAACTTAGGAAATTCTGATAACTTTTTGACTTTTTAATAACGTTTCGTTATAAATGACCCTAGGTTATTTGACTGGTGTATGTATGGTATTTAAAAAGACCAGAAAGGTGGGTGGTATGGTGTGAAAATTGATTTTAAGTTTACCAGAATTTATTTCAGCATCACACAAAATAAACTGGAATGCTTCTAGCATTTTAGCAAAGGATACTTGTTCAAAAAAACGTAAAGAAAGTGCATTTATTTTAAAATAAAGACAGATTGTAGCATCAATATCTGTTAATTTAAAATTACATGGTTACCGATTTGATTTAAGAAATTCAGGAAACTTAAAATCAATTAACACACCATACCACCCACCTTTCTGGTCTTTTTTTGAATACATCAAAAGTTTAAAAGGTGTAGGAAGCCCAATATGAGAACAAAATTGTCCAGGCGGCAAGGGGAATGGGGGGGTTTTGGAATTTCAATGAATAAGGTGGGCCGGATTTCCATAATTCTTTGTTACTATCTAAAAAATTTGACATCATCAAATGTCAAATTCCAACATTCACTGTTTTTTTTATTTTTTAAAAAAATTGTTGGTTATTAAAGGATACTACTATAGAATATTTAAAATTATTGGAATATTACATTTTAACATCCGTAAAATTTGGGAAAGAAAATGGCGCTTTACTGCCTCATTTAAATGGCGATATTTTTGGAAGTTTTTTTTTTATCAAAAATCTTTGTAAATAAATAAAAACACGATTTTTAAAATAAATTTCAAACAGGTATGATAGTATTATTATTGTCACCAATTTTGTGATAACAGAAGGGAAGATAGTGAAATTTTAATCTAACCAAGATTCTTTTAATTAAAGAGTGAAAATTTTTATAACGCTTTTTGGCATATACTTTTCTAATAAAAAAATTCATGAACAGAATAAAGGGTTAAAATTTTTTTAAAATATTTTGTCATAAATTAGTTACTTTTTATAAATAAATCCTAATATTTCCCACAAGCATATTTTCTTTTTTTACTCCTACCTTTTTGTCCAGGCGCTAAAAATATTACTTTCGTAGCTAGCAACGCTTAGCAACCAGGTAACACGAAGGTTCTCTTTCGTTATCATTGGCGTTGCTAGGACCACAAAGTTTTCTTATTTATACAGTAGTAGAAAAAGTAAATTTTAACAATCAAATTGTATATTATTAACATTGTCGATATATGTCATGTATAAAATCTGTGTATTTATTTCGGAATATCACGAAAAGTTTTTACAATATTTTTTAAAAACTAATGCAATATATACAAGAGTTTTAAAATTTTTAAAAGAAACCCTGAATCTTTTAACCGTTTTGTTAAAAAGATATTGATTTTTTAAAGTTTACTATGTCTGTCTGTTGTAAGAAATTGTGTACACTATTTTTTTCGCTTTTTACATAATCGCCCTTATGAAAGGTGGGTCCAAAAAGTGTAAAATAGTGTAAAATATAACTGAATAAAGAACAGACCTCATGTGTTGTGTGAAGTCTTAAAAAAATAAATTTTAACATTGAGAACCCTAATTTTGGTAATGGATTCGATCTTATTTAAACAGCGCTAAATTTGGGATCCATTCAAAATACTGCATCACGAATTAAACTAAAATAGGAAAATATAATGATCTGTACAGGTACTAGTCCCACATCGTTCAATAATCAATTTTTGGGTAATTGTCTAGAAAGTGTCCGCAACGCCGATTTTAACGAAATTTAGCATACTGGGGTTTTTTGGGGCGCTGGTTCAAATCTGAAAAAATTATTTGGCGGAAAAGTTTCGTTTTCGAATATCCATTATCAAACTTAAAAATCAAACTAACCTTATTTACACTATATTCCCCCCTTCTTTGTGCACAATTTTTTATTTTTACACTAAAGTAAAGTATGTTATAAACTCCTTTTTTAAAAAAATTTCTTTTATATTTATTTTACACCTTTTTTCTAATAAATTATAAAGTATTATTTTCAAACGCCGCGGCCATGTTTTCACTAGGAATTTTTAGAAATATTATGTGGTAACCATGAAAACAAATGAATCGCGGCAAAGCTTACTATTTAAATTTTAAATACATCATAGAGTGTAATAAATTTAATAATTTCATATTATTTAGAATTATAAAACCAGGTTAAAAAAAAAAACAAGGTTATTTTATTATAATATAAAATATATACAATTTATATTAAAACTAAAGATTTTTTAAAGCATTAAAAAATGCAGAAATCCTCTTTTCATTAAACTCTCTTTAAACAGGACCTAAATATCCCACGTAATGGTATCCTCTCTTACCATAACTGGGATATTTGATCGGACCTCCCTCCATATTCTCTCAATATTTTTTGGGAGCATAAAAAAAATATGTATAAGAGATTTTTATAATTGTTTACAAAACGGTTTTCTGCTATTTTTGAATTAAATGGCAAAATTTTTATATAGTCGTACTTGTGTCCATAGGGATTGCAAATATACTAGCGCAGAAGAAAAATTTGTTTTTTAATATTTTTTATTTCGATTTTGAAATTTAAAATTCCATTGATTTCTTCATATAATGCGAAAACTCAACTTTATGACGAAGCAGCAAGAAATTATTTTTAAGGTTAACCGTGCAGGTTGCCAAATCGGGTCTTTAATATCCCCGCATTTTCACGTCTGAAAATTTGGGAAGATTGCTTTGCTAAAGAACTAACCATGACCGACCCTTTAGACAAATTCAAAAACTCTTAGTTCTAGTCGGTCGGTTGTTCTGGTTCGGCTTTTTATTTACCCCAATATATTTCGGACAAACAAATGTCTGTCTGAAATATAATTGATTAAATCTGGCAACACTGTGAACCCCTAGTTTGTTTTTTCTAAAATTTAAAAAAAATACACAATTTTTTGGTTGTGCGCACGTAAATTCGTATTCCTAATAAATAACAGAAGGTGTGTATACCAAATATTAACCATATAATATAAAATAGCAGAAAACCGTTTTGTAAACAATTACCAGATTTTTTAGTAATACAATATTTTTTTAAATAATTAATTACCATATCTTAACAAAATTTAGACTATGATTAACCGTTAAGTGGCCAAAACCATGTCGGTCTAAATTTTTATATGACTTCCAACAGTCCGATACTAGTTGTTCCTTCACAAATCCATTCTTTTATTAATGTTAGAGAGTTTCAGCACTTCTATTTGGGACTGGTATCAAAAAGACTTTATTAGTTTCTCTTTCGAAAGCCCCAAACACCCACTGCCTTCTACATTCGCCCCATCTCGTACTTCCTTCTTCCAAATTTTGCCTCATCTATCTGTACAATTTTGCCTTGAACCCCAAGTTTTGTAAATTTTTCACGCACCAATTTATGCATATCTACAAAAAAATGAATAAAACATTAAAAGTTATGTAAATATCTATAAAGAAAATGAATCAAACAGAAGTTATTAAATATATAAAGAAAATGAATCAAATATCAGAAGTTATGTAATATACACATTAATTAATATAATTACCTCTCTACAAAAATTACTCCAATCAATAATGGTTTGTTTCGATAATTTCAACTTTTTTGAATAACTTTAACCTAGGGTGAGGAAATAGGGAAATAGGAATAAATTGGAAAATTTTTTTTGTACAGATAGATGAGAATCAAAAAATGTACTTTTTCGCCCATTTTGTTTAAAATTACATAGTACTTTCTTCTTCTTGGCAACCTTTTCAATTTTTTTATTACAATAAAACATTAATGACTTTTTATTTATTAAACAAACGTTTCCACATTTCTCAATACCGAGTTTCGTTTAGGCACCACAACATCAGATAATTTATTAAATTATCGTAATTAGCTACTAAAATTAAAAAAGAAATGAGTGAAAACTCCATTTTTGAAAAACCAAATGTATTCAAATTTTAAATTCGAATACTAAGCTTTGCCGCGATTCATTTGTTTTCCGGGACCAAGATAAAATTGAGCAAAAAACCCTAGTGAAATCATGGCGGCGATTAAAGTGAAACTTTGCAATTTATTAAAAAAGGTGCAAAATAATATAAAAACAAGTGTTTAAAAATGTTTATAAAATATTGTGTACCTTTTTAGTGTAAAAATCATAAATTTGTGCAAAAAGAAGGGGGGAATATGGTGTAAAAGAGGTTAGTTTGATATTTAAGTTTTGATGGATATCTCGAAAACGAAACGTTTCCGCCAAATACTTTTTTCAGGATCAGCGCCCCAAAAACCCCAGATGTAAATTTCGTTAAAACGGCGTTGCGGCCACTTTAGCAATTCCAATTTTTGTTAGAGAGAGATGGGGATTTCGGCGCGGACAGCATGGAAGAGACAGAGATAAAAGATGTCCAGCCGAGATTGGGAGTTTGAATTGGGGACATGCCGGACTTTACTTTATACAAATTGATTTTTTGTTTTGTTTAATTGTGTCTATTTTACAAATGTTCCGTACATTTTTGAGAAGGAGCATATCTCGATTCTTGAAGTATATACATCTTTCTGATTCCATATTAACCCAATAGTCCTTATTTTTTAACAAATAATGCTTGATCTATAAATTTCGTAAACAAAATGGGGTTAAGCAATTTTAAATTAGGTATCTGCCAGGCACAAACACGATACCCCGCATTTTAAATGAATAAATATACTCCAAAATATTCCGAACAATCTAGAAGTTCCCCTTTGACTTATAATTTTATGTTTATTGGAAATTTTGTCCCCTCTTTCCTTAATAATACTGTTCAAGGCCAAGAGTGGCTGGGAATATATTAGCGAGCATCGAGGCGTAAAGGAATTTAGATGTAAACCGCATTTTTAAATTACTTGCTTCGACTTCCTTGCTTTGGCTCCCTTCAAACCATGACCTATAATGAAGTTTGCGGAAAGTATGTATGTTCAGATGCTACGTTCTTAGATGTCTTTGATTTGCTCTTTTATTAACCGCCACCAAAAAAGGACGCTATAAATTCGACGCGTATGTATGTATTATCACTGAAACGACACAATTTTTAGAAATATGTATGTTGATATATATATATATATATATATATATATATATATATATATATATATATATATATATATATATATATATATATATATATATATATATATATATATATTTTTTTTTTTTTTTTTTTTTTTTAATTTAAAAAAAAAAAAAATAAAAATTTTTTTTAAAAATTTAATAAAAATTATTTAAATTTAAATTTAAATTAAAATTTTAAAAAAAAAAATTTATTTTTTTTTTATATATATATATATATATATATATATATATATATATATATATATATATATATATATATATATATATATATATATATATATATATATATATATATATATATATATATATAAAAAGGGTTGTGATTTAATAACTGATAAATTCAAAAAAGGGGGAGGTTTTTTTTTCAAAAAACCCCCTCGGACACGTCGATTTTATTTTTGGATCGGGCATATTTTGACAAAAAATATAGATATACAGGGTGACGCGGAAAGTTTGACGGAAAAAAAATATTTTTTTTTAAATGGAACCCCTGTTTTTTTTGCATTTTCGGTTCCCCCCAAAAAAATTGGGGGACATCTTTTATGTAAATGTTATATACCTATCATCAATTTTTTCATAAAAATTTTTACGTTTAAATAATAAACATAAATTTTTTAATTTTCATTAAATTTTAAAAATTTTTATTTTATCAAATGCTGGAAGTGGCCGCCATTAAGGGCATCTAAATCAGTATGAACCATTTATAACCAGTCATTTCGATTACCTATACACCTCTCTTTGTGAATATTTGACATAGACTTAAAAAAAGGGGTTCTTTATTTAAAAGTTTTTTTTTTTTGCCCAATCGGTGGATAGGCAAAACGTTGATCAATAGAGGGCCCCAGATCACCCGACCTTAATCCTTGGGGACTTTTTTTGGGGTTGTAAAAAAAAAAATATAAAAAGATAAGCCACCCCGCTTGATATTTTTCAAAGATCGATTGTAATGAAATTTGGGGGAATATTTCCCCAGACACAGTTGAAAATGTACACCAAGAATTTAACGACGCCTGGGGTGCTGCAGAGCTGTTAATGGCGGCCACTTCCAGCATTTATAAAAAAAAATTTCAAAAAATGCGGAATGTAATTATTAATCAATTTATGTTGAAACAAAGTATTATAATTATTATTTAAAAGTAATTATTTCGTAAACAGTTAAAGATAGGTAAAAGACATTATACATAAAACTTTTCCGAATTTTACGAAGAATCCGAAAATGCTAAAATATACAGGGGGTTATTTAAGAAAAAAAATTTTTTTTAATTTTTTTGCGACCCCCTTTTTAAAACTCCATTTGATGTCAACATTTTCCCCGATCCAAAAATAAAATCGACGTGTCCAAGGATTATTTCGAAAAAAAATACCTCCCCTTTTATTGAATTTATCCGTTATTAAATCACAACTCTGTATATATATATATATATATATATATTTATATTATATATATTTTCGTTTTGTTACTGAGTTTTAGGTCGGCCAGAATGTAAACATTATGTTTTTAGTATAAATTTAATATACATTTTATAAATTTATACTAAAAACATAATGTTTACATTCTGGCCGACCTAAAACCAAGAAACCAAAACAAAAAAATATATATTATTATAAAAAAAAGGTCAAAGAAAACTAGAATCGGTAAGAGATAGATGGGTACTTTAAATTTGGCCAAGTTGCGTATTGGGAAGCGAATTTTTCAATTCGATGGTAGTGTCCTGGTTGTAAACTGTTCTAATATAATCAAAATTTAGCAGATTTTCATCCATCCTGTACCATATTCTTAAATAATGTGTTTTTCGAACCATTTATAATATATTCTTTTATAATTTTCTTGGGAGTAGTGTTTCTTTTTTTACGAAAAAAAGTGAATTCATTTCTATTTTAATTTATTAACAACGTTTCGGTTACGGTAATATTTATATTTTATAAAAACTAACAAATAAATAAATTAATTAACAATTTAATAAATTTAAACAAACTTTAATATCCTTCCAAACAAATTTAATGTTTTATTGCGGCCCCGTTTTTTTCTAAGGCAGAGTTTAGCCTTCCAGGCATCGAATGGACCAAAGCCCGGGCGTAGTCTGGATTTCCTCGTAACTCATTCCACGCCTCTAAAATTTTAAGTTCGTTTACATTTTGCGGCCTAAACTCATTTTTCCTATTTATTTTTTTTAACTTATAAGCCCCAAACATTTTCCATAACATTTAAATCCGGACTACGTGCGGGCCACGGTAAAACCCTGATACGCTGCTCTTTCATCCATTCATCGACTTGCCGGGCCGTATAAACGCGACACTTATCTTGCTGAAAGATTAAATTTCTGTCCGGAAATCGATCCAGTACAGAAGGAAGCATGATATTCTGTAGTAGATCTATGTATTGAACCTTCCTTCGCTAAAATAACATACACCAAGTCCTTGTGCACTCAGCCACCCCAAACATTTACCGAAAATCGCCCACTACTTCTGTTCTTTTAGGTATATTTTTCATCAAATCGTGTTCCTTGAGGCCGGTATACCTTAAATATCCCATTGTAGCACGACTGAAACACTTTTTTATCGGTGAATATTATATTTTCCCAAAAAATTGGAGGTTCCAAGTAAAATTGTAGAGCAAATCAAATGCGTTGTTCTTTATTTGCATTTGTTAAAAACGGTTTTAAGGCTGCCGGGTGGCAGCGCAATTCGGATATTTGCCTTATTCTTCGCCGTGCCGTTCTAATCGATGGTGGGAAATTGCTTAACGTTTTTGCTGTAACTACAGATTTAAATGGTTGGTTTCTCAAAACATTAACTAAATTATTGTCTTGTTCTTGGGACGACCACTTCCAGCTTTCTCTCAAAAGAGTGTGTTTCCTACCTTTTTTTTAACAAATTGAATAGTTATTTTATTACTTTATGATTTTTCTTACGTAGATCCCACGGGACCGAAATTCTCCTCTCTCTTGACTTTTTTTTATCTTCAAGCGAATTTCAGAACGCAATGAGAGAAAAACAATATTGTGATCACATCATATAAAAATGTCAAGGTCTGTTTTGCAAAGAACTTATTTAGTTTCTCATTTTGTAAATAAAGTTTTAAAAGTTACTTTAATTCCCTGTACATGTACACAAGATCTCCGGTAAATACGTGGTACAAATTTATGTGACATTTTACCATTTTTATACTGCTCAGACAGTTTAACAATGTACTTTTCTACAAAACTTTGCACCGGTTTCACAATCGTTTTAAATCAATTTCACAACAGTGTAATTCTTTTTTCAGAAACTTTCAAAAACCTATATACTCCATAACTAAATCAAAAAGTTATACTTCTAAAAATGAACTGCTTGCTTATCTAAAAATGCTTGCTTAAAAAACGAAAAATAAAATAAAACATGAACAGCAGTTTTGATCCTGGATGAAAAAAACAATCGGAGGCTAAAGTGAACGAATTAAAACCAAAGATGTACAAGAAAATCAAACATTTACTATAAGGGGCCATAAAATCAAGAATTTTTGGAGCATTACACATATCAAGCTTTTTCTACACTATTTTTTGACTATATATGGATTAAGATGAAGACAAGAGAAGAAAAATTGATATATCTATATCTACTCCATATTCAACTATACAACGCTTCGCTTTAAAATTGTCTATCTATATACAACTAAGTAGCTAAACTAAATATACAAATTTAAACTTCCTTAAACAAACCTATACAATATTTTTATAGATATTTTAACCACGCTTAAAAAATCCTTTAAGTTTACTTATAAAAAGACTGCTTTTAAAATGTGTCGTCGTCTAAGTGAAGAAGAAAAATTTAAACGGTAAAAATAATTAAAAATACATATATTCCCGCTTTTCATGTATTTATTTACTTTAAAATTTATGTGGTGTTACATGTGCAACTCTATATACAACAGTATTATACGCAATTTCGTTACAATTAAAAAATGTGACCCATAACCTAAAAGATTGTGTTTAAACCTTGTGTAAATCGTATACAACCAAATGTACCTTACCTAAAGTTAAGAACAGAAATAATTCATGGACATATACAAAGCGATGTACAACTTGTGATTATGCTGTTATACAATATGTATACTTAGCCTCAATTTTAAGTATACAATGACAAAAACAGTAGATTTGATTACTGTATGAGCACAGCAGCCGCCGCGGGAATGCAGGCCGCCCTACTTATTAGAGAGAAACAGCGCCTACGAAGAAAAAAGTTCAGAAAAGGAAGATACGACTTACCGAGTCACATAGCAACGAGGGAAATCGGTCCGTTCCCACAGTACCCGCCAGGATTCGTGGTAAGTCGCAGTTTTTTTAAGGTTATTTGTAGTAAAATTTAAAAAAATATATTCAATCAACCGTTTACTTTGTAATATTTTAAAAATAAAAAGGGCTGAAAAGCATCCTTTAAAACACAAACCCATCCACGGCAGATAGTTTGGGTTCCATAACAAAAGATCGTTGGCAGATCTTCTTTTATCTATTGCTCATAACTGGATCAAATCTCCTCACTCAAATTATTGCACTTGCCTTAGGCCTTGGATCAGGTTTAGCATCCTGCACTCCCTAGGTTAGGTTAGGTTAGCTTTAAAGTGAGTGGACTTTTTACGCCCTTCACCGCGATCGGTCGGTCTATTGTGGCTCACACCTTTTTATATTTCTTCCAACAAATCCGATGTCAGATTAAATGAGAGAGTTCTTACATCTCCTCTTACTCGTGTCGCTACCGGACACGAGCACAATATGTGTTCTGGTGACCCTGTCTCCTGGAAAGTATGACGAGCAGACGATTAGATCCGTCATGCCCTCCTCTCCCGGTATAGTGACATGGGTAGCAACCAGGTCCTTGTTACAGAAACCAGATGTATCTTTTGAGGCCGTTTCTCCGGCCTTTCCCTATGAAAACGGCTCTATCCGTTTTCTGTTTAAAGCCAGGGAACCCTTTTCCCTATAAAAGTGGTTCTGTCCGCCCTCTGTTTGGATTCCGGGATGCCTTTCTAAGCACCTGTTTATTCGGGATGCATTTGCCCTTCCCCGTAAAACAGGCGCCTGTGACTTTAGAGGCACCTTTCGAAACGGATTTATCCGTTTCGGTCAGCGCACCTTTGTCACTCTCATAGGAAAACCTATGAAAGGGGTTCTGTCCGCTTTCTGTTTGAAGCTAGGGAAGTAATAGTCCACCACGGCAGAGCCCCGCATTACCGCAGTAAGGCTAGAAACTTTGAGAGGTCGCCCTGTATCTCAGAGGCACCGTTGGAGACACCTGTTTAAGGCACAGGATGTCATTCACTCATCAGCACGATATTCTAACACCTTGAGTTAAGCCTTGTTTTACCCTGTACAGTCTGCATGTATCCCAAAACAATCCCAACCTAGAAAAGAGTTCCGATATCGGGGGCTTGGCTTCTCCCACAACTCTTAGCATTCTTAGTTTTATCCAAAAATTACCACTTTTACCATAAAAGCTTGCCTACCAATAAGCTTTTCTTTTTTATAGCTATTTCCATGACTTCTGTCCTGAAAAATTAAACAGTTTAGTATCATTTTTATACATCCCTCCACAATCTATCTAAAGAAGACCTAAACTTTCCACTTTGTCCTTTCTTTATTCCTAGAATGTCCAGAGTATGGAACCGTCCACCTGCAAAGGTATTTAGTTCTTCTTCCATCAAATAAAAATTTTAGTTCTGTAATAATAAGCTGCTTCTTACCTTCCTTGAGACATCTACGCTACCAGTTTTGCTACAAGATAAAAAAATAGTATAATGAATATTATTTATGCGTTTATTGACTGGTTTATGATACAAAAATATTAATAAATTCGTTATATTGACTTTTGTTACCCGAACTCAAAAAATTTCACACGAATTAAGGTCAATTTTTTAATATTATATAAAGAAATCTTTTTCAGTGTCCATTTGTTGTTGTTTTATACCATTTAGCTGTGTGAAAGCAGATTTTTACATAAAAAAATATGATGGCAAATATATTTAATCTTTTACTCGGGCTTTTTTATCTCGCATCTAAAATTTAAAAATACCACCATAAAAATAATCTAGTGCAGAGTTTTTTAAATCTGGCTAATGGAATAGGAGTCATAAAAATTTACATAAAGCGCATGAAGTAGTTGAAATATGAGTGGTTTTGATAAAGCAGTGAAAAATGCGAAAGAAAATTATGGCATGTTATGTAATTTATGACCATTGAGGAAAAATATTTTCATATTTTTTATTTTTTTAACTTCGAAGTACATTCGCTTATTTTATTTTTAATTAGTTTTAAAACATATTTTATTTCGGATTGTATTCATTATTGATTTTAAAGGGTTCAAAGGTTAGGCAAACGATGAGGGTATTCGATCTCATAGGCGTAGTGATTAGTTATCATATTGCCTCTGACAAAAATTAAAGGTAATCCGACACTGAAGAGAAGGTCTTCCGTTGTATGTTAAAAAACTTTAAATAGCCATCTTGGATATTTTTCCTTAGAATCTACAGAAATGCTAAAAAAACATTTTAATTGAAACAATAAAGATTCAACATTATGTCTAATCAATTTCAGTATAGCGGGTGATCCAGAAGCGTGATTGACCTTATCTTTTTTGGGATTTTTCAAGAGAGGAAAACGGAACTTTGGGATATTATATAACATTGAATTTGACGATTTTTTGTGACGTGACTTTCGGTGATCTTCAGTTTTACCGGAAACGGCCGCAACCTTCTCTTTTCAAATGAAATCCTGTATATTTTTATATTTTTGGATTCTTGGGAACATTTTGCCTCTAACGGTACCCCACATGTCAAAGAAGGTGGGTAAAATTTGGCCTTTTTCGCCCATCATATTCGTGAAAATTCAAAGTATTAATTTGGGCCGTTTTATTATATTTATAATAAGTCAAAAGTATTTTATTTACATCTACAATAAATTGGTAAAAAAAAATCAGAATGGCAAGTACCAAAAAAAAACCTTTAAAGTTGTTATTTTTATAAAATTTTTGCCATTCTATCGGCCAAGTGATGATCGCGTTGTTAAATTTAGCAATGGACTTAGCAATTTTTAAAACTTAACAACGGTTTAGAATGTTTAACAAAATGTCAGATTTTGGTAGGTTGCCTACTAAAATCATTGAATAACACTGACAATGACTTTTGTTAAACATTCTAAACCATTGTTAAGTTTTAACAATTGCTTACTCTATTGCTAAATTTAACAACGCGATCATCACTTGGCCGTAAAAGTTTTATTATCTTTTATGATAAGAAATTATAAGATGCGCTTTGTGCACCAAAATATTTTTAGGCATTCTTTTAGACTTTATGAGAAGAAACACACAAGATGACTAGTTTACATCTATCCAACAATTTTTAAATACAAGGAAAGCCACAAAAATAGCCCTGTTCATACCTCGTTGAGGGACCCTGCTTGAGTATTTATCGAACACTCTCTATAATTCCGACAATAATAACAATTGAATAAACCATCTTTATTTTATTGCTATAACCCGTTAAACATATTTTTCTATATCAAATTTTATGTTACCCCTCCCTTCTTCTTATATAACCATCGTGCATAATTAAACAAAACCAGAATTGGGATCCGTTTTAATTTTAAGAGCTCGTCCCTAAAAATAAAAAACTCGATTGGCCCTTTTTTTATATAAAAATCATTCACATATCCAAGCCAAGCCAACAACAACTGCACTATCGCGCTCAAGGAGATAGATTGGCGTCAAAGTGACCTATCGTGTAAATTGCAATCAATTGTGAGTCGAAGCATGGCATGCGGCAGGAATTTTTATTAAACAGAGTGCCATTGCCATATTCACGCAGCGCATTTCGGTTCTTCTCCGAGAAAACTACAGATTTCTGTTTGATTTGCGCCATTTTCAAAATGAAGAGGTGCATATCATATAAATATAAATTGTGCTCATTGACAAAATAAAGAGGTGAATATCGTATAAAAATAAGTTGTGTTAATGTAAATATATTTTTGTACATAATCAAAATATATGTATTTAAAGCCTATGCTCTCTACCATACCTCCCCGGCTGTATATTTTCTCAGGTAACCTGCACATGTGTACCATCGTGCCAAGAAAAATATGGTACAGCATAATTCTAGTTGTAGCGTAGCACCTAGGTTATAAAGAGTATTGGGTCTAACCCTAAATCACAACAATAGGCTAAGAGGTGAGCTGAATTAGTTCAAAATTCGTTCAAAATGCATCAGTTATTTTGGATGCAAAGGGAATTTTATTATGCATGTATGGAAAAAGTAAGAAAGTCAAAAAATAAGAAAAATTAGTTATTGTAAATTTTACAATAATTAGAGTAATAACTTAAATGTTTCTTTAAAATTTGCTTGGAAAATCTGGAAGATTCCTAAATTAAAAAGTTTTTAAAAATGCCAAGCTGATAAAATTTTTATTACTATTTCAATTATTGTTTAAAAAGATCTTGTTTACAGAGGAAAAATACATTTTTAACAACCACCATCTCACGCAGCTTTAAAAGCTATCCCGAAAATTAAATTTAACTTCCTCTAACTTCTGGAGGTTCTCATATCAGTATCATAGCAGCCAAAAAGCTAATTTCTTTCAGTCTCCCGGATTCTCACTTCAGAGATGGAATTTATAATTTAGAACCTCACAGGAACAAGTATATTAAAGTGGAGAAAGATCATTTTCAATTATAAAACGTGCTTTAAAGGACAAAATAGTGTGTTGTTTTTAATCTAACTACACAAAAAAATTAACCTAATAGTGCTGTATAAAGTTACTCTTCTAGATTTCACCAAATCAATGTTGAAAAACCGTAGGACTCAGTACTGGTACCAACAATTTATTTACGTCAAGGATCTTCTTTTCTCTACAATCCAATAATACATGGTTTTGCTGTTCCAGTACCCTTTACTCTAATATTTAGTTTCTCAAGTCTAAGCCTCATTCGGAAAGCAAACGCAGAGTTTTATGGAGAACGACCCATTATTTTCTATAATGCAATCGGTTGAGCCACGAACAATTTAACTTACTCCCACGGGATGTTTTGCGTAGTCCCTCCTGCGAAAAACAAATTAATTAAATTTTATAAGAAAATTATTTCTTAATTGGTATTTTAATTAAATTTGGCCTGGATTAGCGATAAGCGGTTTCTATTGTTTTCCTATTTCTCTTTAATTACATCCTAAACTACTTATGTCCGGCATTGGCTTATCTATAAATTATACATACAGGATGTTCCATGGTAAATTTAAATAACAATATAAAAAAAAATATTTTTTGTGTAATTATATTTTATTACGATGTTGGTCGACATTTTTTCCTGTGTTTTTTTTTTGGTTAAGTGTCTTGTTGCACAAGTCTTGAAGACGATCTACGTAAAGTGGGTCCACAAAGTTCGTCAACACCAAAAATGGAAGCAAAAACGCAAGGAAAGATTAGTCCTTGTTAGTTCCGCTAAAATCTCTTAGGACAGTGGGTGTCGCATTAGTTAACAGTGGAACAAAAATTGGGGCATTTTAATAAAAGGATAAAAAGGGTTTTATGCATCGTTTTAAGGCTATGGATGATACTTGGGTCTACTATTATGATCCTGGATCAAAACAAGAGGCAAAGGACTGGTGTGAACCCAATACTTCGGCACCGAAGCGAACTTGTTTCCAAAAATCGGCCAAGAAGGGAGCAAAATCAGTTTTTGGGATGCAAATGAAATTGTATCAGTTTATTATTGTCAAACTAATCAATAGTCTACTTGGATTATTATTGTAACCTTTAGGGTAAAGTAATTATCAAAATTCGTAAGAAAAGATCGGGTTTACAGAAAAAAAATCATTTTTTATTAGGACAACGCAACCAATTGACTGGTATTTGTTTTGACACTACGCGACGTAAGGCATTTTGTTTATTCCTGCTAGTTTATTGAATATTTTGAGTCCAGGAATATTGCTTACTACTTTAGGATTCCCTGTGTATAAAATGTATTATTTTATAATTTTGAGTTAATGTTTTTGTCCGATTTAATATTTTTAATGCAAACTCTATCCATCACACTCTATACAGTAAAGCGCAGAGTACTGCGAACATAGGACGATCCTAGACGATTTTGGATGTACCTAAAAACGCCGCACGCATTGCTTATCGATCAATAATTTTCCAGCCAACAATTCAATACGTTTATTTCTGAAATAGTTCTTTAGTATCGAACGCTCGACAGCAATAGTTGTACTGTGTCGATTATTTGCGACCAAAAGTTTTTTTTTAAATAGTTATTAATAATGGATGTTTACGAACTGGAAGACAAAATTTAAATTATTGAATGGAATCACCGTGGAAATCCTGTTAGGGGAATCGGGGAATTATTTAATAATTTATTTCTAACCAGGCCGACTCCACGATTTCCACTATTTACCGAGTCATTAAAAACTTTCTGACATTTGGTTGTTTCTCAAGAAAACATAAACATGATAGTGCCTCAAAAAAAAAACAACTAAAGGGAAATGACACAAATTATGGTAGTGGCAAGTGTTATTAAAAATCCTACAGTTTCCATTAATACAATTGCAGGACAGGTTTTTTTTCAGCAGAAGATCAGTGGAAAGAGTGCTGAAAAAAATTGATACCGATCCTACAAAGTAAGAAAAACCAATGAAATTTTCCCTGATGATCATTTTAGACGAAGACAATTTTTTGAAACTGTAATGGAAATGAAAAATAACAATGAAAATTTTATAAGAAACATTGTTTTTACTGATGAATCGACATTTTCACTTCATGGTCTCACCCAACGATTTTTTTCTCTGAGGTCACGTAAAATCATAAATTTATGTTTTCCAGGAGAATAGGGCTAATAATCTACAAGAATTGCAATTACAAATTGGGAATTGGGAATTTAGGATTATTACCCTTAACATTAAGCAAATGTCAGAAGGCGTTTTTATGACAATCTTGGTTATTGTTTGGCTCAAGAAGGTGGTTTATTTGATCATCTTTGATAACTTGAAAAAGAGTTTTCTTTTTTTATTCTATGAATGCACATTAAATTATTTTCTTAAAAATATCTTCAACGTTCCATTATTTATTTGAGAAAATTATTTTATTTTATTAGGAAAAACTGTTTGGTTTTTAACTAATTTTAAATTTATGACTGATAAGAAATCAGATCGAAGTCGGTTGACGCTAGCTAACTCCTGCTACTTGCCTATAAACACTGCATCCTCTTACTGAAAATAAAAACGTAGTAAACAACTAAACTGGACAGATAATTCTTCCGAATTTATCACCGCACTCCCCACCAGTCCTAACCAAAAATGCGCCACGTGAGAAAACGAGACGGAAGTTGAGATGCAAGCCACAAAATTATTATTGGTATTTTAGAATTGGGTACATCCAAAATTGTCCAGGACCCTCCTATGTTCGCAGTACGGTGCGCTTTACTGTATACAATTTCGCTAACTCTGTCGCTTTTTAACGACGACTACTTGACAATAATGCTAGGTCAACTCATGCTTATATTGTTTTAATTATTTAATACGATTGAGTTGGAATTGTAATAGAGATATTGACAAATCACTTACTCGGTTTAATTAGCATGCTGTCTACCGGATTTATTTATCATTAGGGTAGAATGACATTCGTTATTTAAGGCGGCACGTTAATGCCGCCGCGTTGTTTGGCTTTAAATAAAGAGATATTGTTGTGTCAATTGTTAACTTGTAGTATGTTGGTTCTGGGATTTTAAAGCATATACAGGGTGTCTGTAATAATGAGTCATTTGAGAGAGAAACTAATTAATCAATTAAAACAATTTGTTCTTTTACTGCAATAAATCCGTTATTTCAGGCCTGTTTTTGACATAACCAAGTTCAGCCTCCCCTTTATTGTCGTAATAATAAATTTCATTCTTTAGAACATTGTGACAGAGCAATACATTGGGTCATTAAAAAATAATCGCAATGCAATACAATTCTTAGAACTGAGTCTTTTTAAAGTAAATTCCACTCACCGTCACTAATAAAGGGTTGTTAATAGTATTTTACTGTATAAAAGAAAATTATATTACTTTGATAATAACAGTCCTGGAAAGCAGCTTGAAATTATAATGGATGTAAAAATAAACCACTTAAAAATAGGAGCTTCGTGCAGTTGGTGAAAAAATAAACGTTTTGATATTATTATTTAATTGCCTTTTTCTTATTTACACTAAATAATCGATTTTTAATAAGAAGCAACTTCAGGAAAAACATTTTTATCAAAAATACAAAACCAAAGGTGAAATGCCTTGAATAAAACAGCCGAAGTAAAATTACTAGAAATCAACAAAACTAGAACAATACAAGATGAAAATTTTGTTTCCAAAATTTAATACAAAATGCTGTTAAGGAAAAACAAATTAATTTGTATTATCTCAATAAGATAATTTAAAGATTAATAAGTATTTCACGATTTTGTACCACTTTAGGTGTCAATTTTAGCTCTATCTGTCATGTAGTTATAAATTTAGCAATTGCCTAATAATCCAGTAACTGAATATCTGAAAGTACTCAAAGTTGTAAAGAAATCTTTACAGTTTTCATTTGTGGCGCAATTCTTAGGTCTTCGCGAATGCTTTCGAGCGAGATAAAGTTTATCACGATTCCGACGTGGGAACACGCCAAAAATGGCCCCCCAAGGTATCAAAAATGAGTTCCCCGCGTATATCTGCCAAAATATGCGAATTAGAAAATTTTTGTTTTGACAAAAAATAAAAATCACCTCAAAAATCTACAAAAATGGTCCTCACCATTTTTTTTGCAACACAAATATTTTTCGCAACAACGGCCGTCGAAAAATCCATAACATTTCACACTGGTTAGATGTTGTAGTAGTAGCTTCTTAATAAAAAATGCAGGTGGGCAAAAAAAGGTTTTTATTAAAACGCAAGAAAGATGGTGAAGAAAATTTTCCAGGATCATTAAACACTTGCTAAGGTCTCATTATAAAAAGAAGTGTTAATAACAAACCATTCTTTTAAATATCAAGAATACAGATTTATTTACAGCTTTGTCCCTTCATTAACTGGGCTAGCTTGCATAAAAAGGTTTTTTAGTCTTACTTGGTATTTACAGGTTCAATAATTATAGTCAAAAAACTTGATTCTATTGGAGCTATTTGGGAGCCAATAACTCCGAAGAAAATGTATATGAACTTAAAGTAGTCTTATTACGTGTTTTTGGCACATCCGGGACCATTCCCACGTTTTCCCAAACACCCTGTATAATAAATAGTATTAATATTATCTGTCTGCACATTACAAATACATAGTCATGACCTATCGAAATAAGTTGGTTGAGAGTCATTATAAGTTTCAAATGTATTAACCAATTTTCGTATTTGTTTTAAAGGGTGGTAGGTACTTCCTTCACTTAAGAAATAGGATTTTAGGCAAAAAAGGACACAAATAATTTTCTCAATTATCTCTAATTCAAATGGATTCCATTACATGGACTATTGATTCCTGCATGGCTTAATAATTGTTTCAGAGAGACAATCACGCAGAACGATGGAAGTAAACAGCATTTGCGGTCGTGAAAGCTCACTCGATCCGTACAATAATGACAGCATCGGAATGTCCAGATTGCTTTAATTATTAAATGTGGTCCAGTTATATTTTGCGATGGAAATACTGTCAAATTGTTTATTTGCTGCATTTACATGCTCTTTATTAATGTTAACAGATATTTGACTGCGCCATGACTTCTGGAATAACCTGTAGATTACTAAAATTAAAAATCCAATCAAAAATTTTTCGGGTAATTTTTTTAAACAATAATTATTAAAAAAGAGCCTTTTTTCGTATTTTTTTGTTAACCCAAGAGGACACCCACACAAGATAGGTTTATACAATGAAAACCCAAGTTGCAAAATGTGCTACGAGAGGAAAGAAACAGCCTACCATATCCTGTGCGAGTATGAAGCATTGATTTACAAAAGTCAGGCATTGTTGGAGCAACCGGAAATGAGCCCACAGGAATATATCAACCAATCAGTCTCGGGGTTATACAGACTTGTAGAAGGAACAAGACTAGTGGGAGGATTGGTATAAATAAAATGGGAGATTGGCTTTAAAGAGTTTAGGAGGTTGCGCTACCTTCGATAGTAAATCAAAACGGCTGGCTCCCAAGAAAAAAATATATGATGTGAACTTTATGCAAGATATTGTATATAAACCATATAATAAAATAATTTCGCTTTTAACTAAACCCGAACAGCTTTAAATGCGGCAAATATCGATTCCCGGAAAGCTTAATACATTTAAAAGAGACAATCACGCACGGGGAATATAATACAACAGTTATGGTCATGAAAACATAGTAGCTCGGCACAATAAACACACCGAGTGCAATGCCCAGATTGGTTGAAATATTTATCACGATCGGGTTTGATTTGTAGAGAGATATTGATAAAGCTGCTAACAATGCTTAATTAGGACGCTTTTCATTGAAATATTTTACGTCATTAAAGATTAAATGAAATTTGGTTTAGAAATCAATATCAATGTTCCGGGTAACCAAAATATTATTAGTCACAAAACTCTCTCTCTCTCTCTCTCTCTCTCTCTCTCTCTCTCTCTCTCTCTCTCTCTCTCTCTCTCTCTCTCTCTCTCTCTCTCTCTCTCTCTCTCTCTCTCTCTCTCTCTCTCTCTCTCTCTCTCTCTCTCTCTCTCTCGCTCTCTCGCTCTCTCGCTCTCTCGCTCTCTCGCTCTCTCGCTCTCTCGCTCTCTTCCTCTCTTGCTCTCTTGCTCTCTTGCTCTCTTGCTCTCTTGCTCTCTTGCTCTCTTGCTCTCTTGCTCTCTTGCTCTCTTGCTCTCTTGCTCTCTTGCTCTCTTGCTCTCTTGCTCTCTCTTCCCCTCTTCCTCTTGCTCTCTCTTCCCCTCTTCCTCTTGCTCTCTCTTCCCCTCTTCCTCTTGCCTCTTCCCCTCTTCCTCTTGTTCTCTCGTTGTCTTGATTGCTTTCTCTACCTATCTATCTATCATACAGGGTGTCCCAAATTCAATATTACAGCAATTATCTCGCTTATTTGGAAAAATCGGACATTTTCATAAATGGCAAAGTTGTTGAATACAAAATAAGCTTTTTTTTAATATTTCAGTTTTACTACAGGGTGCCTCAGAAATGAGTAGCATATATTTTTTGTTTTTTAAATGGGAAACCGCGAATTTTATTTTTTATTTTAACTTCCCACCTCCTTAGCTTTACGATAATGTACCATTTATGTATTTTAAATAGCGCGATTACCCCGATATTATTATTTTTTAAATTTAGAGGTTTATTCTTTTACACCTCAAAATGTAATTCAAATATGTAAATCTGCATAGGCATTCCTCAAACTGTGACAGTGACAGTAATGAAGCCCTATATCTGTCGCTTTAGACAAAATCAAAAGCTTAATAATTTTGTTTATTAAAGAAGAAAATATGTTAACAATTAAAAGAATGACAATAAAATGTAAAGAATGGTTAAAGGATTTGTTTAAATTGGCCTCCCTTAACGAAAATACAAGCTTCAAAGCGTCGTTGAACTTCCCGGGAGTAAGCGGCGCGTATCATCTCTCTAGTGATATTGTAACATGCTTGACAAATTTTGATTTTTAGATCTTTTACATTTTCTGTCGGACTGGCATAGACGGTATCTTTTAGATAACCCTAAAGAAAAAAATCCAAAGGAGTTATATCTGGCGACCGCGCTGGCCACTTAATAGGGCCCCTGTTCCCGATCCATTTATTACCAAAGTGATGGTTTAGGTGTTCGGTAACTCTGCCACCACATAGTAAGTCTTTCAGCATTTGGCACATAATCTAACAAAGTGAGAAGGTCATCATGAAGAAAATTTAAGTACCGTTCTTCAGTCAAAGTGCCCCTAAAAAATATGGTCCAATAATACGACCGTTAATAAAACCGCACCAGACGTTGACACCCCACATGTTTTGAAACCGTGTTTGGCAAACCCAATGGAATTTTCTACAGACCAATAATGTCTGTTGTATCTGTTAACTTAATATGGAATCTAGTTTTATCACTTCACAAAATCTTATCAAAGAAAGTAGGGTCGTCGTGAAGCATGACCTGCACAATGGCTATCAATTCCAGCTTTACTTAGGACTACTAAGAATCTGATGCACCGAAGATTTGCTTACCCCAATCTCATCTGAGACCGTCCGAATACCAATGGATGGATTTAGACCAACATAGGTTAATACATTTACTTTCTCTTCTTCACTTCTTACTTGAGCTGCGTAATGTGTATGCTTTAATTGTGATGGAAATGGCCCTGTTCTTAAGGTGATGGTATTGCTCTATCTGGAAAACGTTCCTGATAACAACCAACTGCTTGCGAAAATTACGATGGCCAATCTCTATAAATTAAAAACATATCGACACATTCATTTGGAGTATACAGGTGTAAAAAATAAGCATCTAAATTTAAAAACATAATTATATCGGGGTAATAGCGCTATTTAAAATAAGTAAATGGTACATCATCGTAAAGCTAAGAAGATGGGGAGTCAAAATAATAAATAAAATACACGGTGTTCCATTAAAAAAAAACATAAAAAATATACGCAACGCCTTTCTGAGGCACCTTGTAGTAAAATTAAAATATTCAAAATAAATTATTTTTTTTAAATTTTTATTTATAAATTTTATTTTTTTAAAAAAAATAATTTTAAATTAATTTTTAAAATTATATATTATTATTTTATTATTTTTTATTATTAAATTTTATAAACTTCTTCTTCTTTTTTTTTTTATTAAATAAAAAAAAAAATTTTTTTAAAATTATAAAAATAAAATATTAAAAATAAAAAAATCTTAAAAATTAAAAATATAAAAATTTAACAAAAAAAAAAATTTTTTTTTATATTTAAAAAAATAAATTTTATTAAATAAAAATAACTTTAAGAACCAAATTATATTTAAATTTTTATTAAAAATTAAAAAAATTTATTTTTAAATTATTATAAATTTATTTTTTTAAATATATTCCCCTTTTTAAAAATTTTATATTTAATTTAATTTCCTATTTTTTAATTTTTTTTTTTTTTTTTTTAAAATAAATTTATTTATAATAAATTAATTTTTTTATTTTATTTTTAAAATATTTATAATTAAATTTATAATTTATTATATTTATTTATTTTTAATTAAATTATTTTAAATTTTCCAAAAATAATAATTTTAAATAAAATAATTTTTTTTAAAAAAAATTTTTATTATTATATTAAATTTATTTTTTTTTTTTAAAAAATTTTAATATATATATATATATATATATATATATATATATATATATATATATATATATATATATATATATATATATATATATATATATATATATATATATATATATATATATATATATATATATATATATATAAAATTTTTTTTGATGTACAGTGACGGCCTTAAATCTTGGGAAAAAAAAAAAAAAGTCAAAGTTTGACTTTTCTCCAAATTTTTTTTGGGAATCGCTTTTTTTTACCTTGTTTTACTTTTAATTACTATAAATAAAAAAAAAGGAAAAAAGAAAATATTTATTTTTTAAAAAAAACCTAACAAATTAATCATTAATTAACAATTTAATTAATTCAAACAAACTTAAATATTCTTATTCTTCCAAACAATACAGTTTAGCCTTCCAGGTATGGAATGGAAACCCCGGGCGTCCAAAATTTCCCCTGTAACTTTTTTCACGCTTCTAAAATTTTATATTTAAGTTAGTTTTTTTTTTGCAGCCTAAACTTTTTTCCCCCTTTTTTTTTTTTTTAACTAAACCCCCCCCAAATTTTTTTTCCATAACATATAAATCCGGACTACGTGCGGGCCACGGAAAACCCCCTAAAAATTTTCTCTTCCATCCATTCATTGACTTGCCGGGCCGTATGAACGGGACACTTTTCTTGCAAAAAAAAAAAAAATTTCTGTCCGGAAATCGATTGGGGTACAGAAGGAAGCATGATATTCTGATATAGATCTATATATTTCTAAAACTAATATTTTGCAATACGCAGATGTTTTTTTTTATACATACTTCTTTTTTTCTCACAAAAACCTTGAAAATAGCATTGAAAATATCAATTTAACATAAATATCCTCGAAAACTATTTCTTCAGTAATGGTTTTGAAATTTCACCATCAAAAACCCCAACTTACCGTTTTCACTCGACATAATCTAACTTATCAGGACACTAAAAAAATTGAGCTCATATGATATCCCCTGGAAACGATGCTCTCGTTATTTGGGGGTCATACTTCATCAAAAATTGACGTGGGAAGACCAAATTAACTCTTTGTGACTAGGGGTGATAAAAGTTTAAATTTATTAAAGGCCACTACCAAACGTCATTGGGATGCTGACCCTAAAACGGCATTATTGTTTTATAAGGCATATACTAGGTCCCTTATTAATTTTTCTTCAATTTTTTTATGGCAGCGTTCCCCCAAAAACCCGGCTTGAAGATTGACCGTTTACAATATAGAGCCCTTCGTATAGTTAATGGTGCATTTTGCTCTACGCCGGGACAAGCATTTTTTTGGGTAAACCGGGGGGAAACTCGCTCCATTGTCTCTAAGACGAGCATATTTAGCAAAGAAATTTCTTATCAAAAATGTTTATGTTACTAATGATTTTCTTATAAACAAGGTGGGTAAGCTGGCTCCCAGAAAACCTAACCCCTTAAATTTTGGAACAAAAAAAACTCTCCTAAATAACAATATAGTCATTATTATTATGCACCCATGGATAATGTTTCTAAAAGCTTTAAACTCCATGATAATGCCAGTATTTTTACAGCCGAGATATATGCAATACTACCGGCACTGGGTACTTTTTTCCCCAAAATGGGAGGGCAGATAAATTTTTTATCCTTTCAGATTCAATGTCGTCTCTTAAGGCAATTAGTAATCATAAAAACATATATCGAAATCCATGGTTTTTTTAAATTTTTAAAAAAAAATAACTACCTTCGGGGTAAAAACGTTGACTTTTTTTTTATGGACAAAAAAGGGGACTCTGGTATCCAAGGCAATGAACACGTTGATAGACTGACTAGAGAAGCCATTAACAGTAATATTAATATTTCTGAAATACAATTTTATGATACCTTTTCGATTATAAAAGAAAATATATACAATTACTGGCGTAATATGTATCAGAGCCAGAACATAAATAGATACACTCGAACATATCCCAACCTTGTTGCCAAACCTTTAATAAAATATGAAAAACTTAATAGAAACTGTTATATTACCCTTTTCCGAGCAGTTACTGGACATGGTAACATTAAATATATGCTTCATAAAATGGACCTCTCTGATACCGATAAATGTAACTGTAATGGCAAAACCGATGACATGGACCACTGGGGCTTTGAGTGTGAACAGAATAAGAATGCTTCCAACTTTTTATTAACTGAGTTAGCTAAATATAAATTACTACCGATAAATTTTCAATCATTAGTCTATATAATACGAGAAGACAAAAGGGTTTATAATGCATTTATTTATTTTGTGAAG
This sequence comes from Listronotus oregonensis, assembly GCA_019359885.1. Taxonomy (NCBI): domain Eukaryota; kingdom Metazoa; phylum Arthropoda; class Insecta; order Coleoptera; family Curculionidae; genus Listronotus; species Listronotus oregonensis. The sequence continues at coordinate 30,805 of JAHBCN010005401.1, forward strand.
ATGTGTGTGTAGGGACTCGTAAACCCAACTCTATCCTTATTTGTAATCCCTTTATCCTGGTCTGTTTGTGTTAATTATCAAAATCGCCTAGATAGACCACTATGGCGTGAAGCGTGTGCCCTTGTCATGCATGTTTTTGATTCTTCGCAAGCAACTGCTAATTTGTGACTTAATTCGATGTGTATATCTATATGAATCCTTATTATATATTGTAAATGGTTTTAAAGTATAATAATTCATGTATACGAATATTTATCGTATAGATTTTTATAGAGATACTAATTTAAAAAAATGAATTGGTTATAAAAACTTAAATAAAATACGTTAAATGTAGTGGCTGATGCATTCCTGTGCAAAGCCAACCAAACCAAAAAAAAAAAGATCTTTATATACCTCCACATTTAACCTTCCTTCGAAAAAATAACATACACCAAGTGCTTGTGCACTTAGCCACCCCCAAACATTTACCGAAAATCGCCCACTACTTCTGTCCTTTTGGGTATATTTTTCATTAAATCGTGTTCCTTGAGGCCTGTATACTTTAAGTATCCCATTGTAGCACGACTGAAACACTTTTTCTTCGGTGAATATTATATTTTCCCAAAAAATCGGAGGTTCCAAGTAAAATTGAACCATTCGTATTTTTTTCCCAAAGGACTTTTGAGTTGTGTAAAAGGGTGCGTTGTTTTTTGTCATGGTTGTTTCTTACGTTCTTCATTGATTTATTTAACCGATGTTTTCGTACAAAAAAAAATAGTATATTCTTTTACACAAAGAGACCTACAATAATTTCATTTAATTTAAAACTGCAACAATTCCAAGTTAAATTTTTCCACAATATTTTCGTTGTCGAGTTCGGCCCCACAAGCAGCAAGCCTCGACGATTTATATTCGTCTTAGTTATGAAACTTGGCATTGGACGCGACTTTTCGACCAAGGATAATGTCATAAAATCCGTTTTATGACGTCGTCATTTTAAGGACGTTAAAAGCACATTCTTAAATAAATCCCTATAAAGACGGCGGGGTTAAATCAAAATGTATTGGACAGAGAAATAGAGAAGAGGAGAAAGCGCTTCAATCTGCGCGAAAAGTCTAATATAGGGCGCCGCCATGGTTGCTTTCGCTTGTCATTTGTCATCATTTGTGCTTGTCATGTCACATGTCATAATCTTGTTTGTAAACAAAAATTTAATTAAAATGGTTTTGGATGAATAATATTACATTTTATGAATGAAATTAAAATTTTAAGATGAAAACATGTACCATTATTAAACATTATACTATGCAGGTGAATAATTTGTATGAATTCAAAAATATTTATGGGTTAGAAGATTTTTTTCTTGGTAAAAAGCTCAGAATATTGAAATCCTACATAATGTGTTTTTGAATTTTTTAGTAAGGATAAAGAAAGCAGAATACGTTATAAATATGCATATAATATATATTACAATTTTTTAATAAAAAGGGCAAGAGGATTCAGGTGACTTGGCAGAAACGATAAATGGAAATGCTAAAATCAAAATACCAACTTGTTTACCCAAAAAAGCTTTGATAATTTTACCCAATAACTGCGGTGCTGTCTTTAAAACTCTAAAGTAAACATGTCTTTTTAATGGATTCCTTATAAGTCAAATAAAGGCCTCTGTTATTCAAAATTTGTGTACAGTATTTCACACTTTTTTATGTAAGTGCTCTTATCAAAGGTGTATTTCATAATTTGGTGTGTACAAAAAGTGTTAACTAATTCTAAATAACAACCAGACCTAAAGTTACAATAAGAGAATATAGCAAAAAATGCATACAATATAAAAGGCATCCTAAATAATTTCCCAGTGAGAACATGCAATATGGACAAATAGCATTTTATTAAATAAAATAAATAATCAGTAAAGAAGTGTTTTATTTATACACTGTATTTTATGCCAAATGTTTTTTTTTGCATTAAAAAGTAAATTTACTTTAAGAAATGACACTGAATAATACATGTAGTTGGCCCAATTGAACACCTTTATTTTATAAAATGGTTGTTTAACAATATCTATAATCATATTATATCATCTTAAGCAGGTGATCATAAGTGTGAGTATTTTTCTTACTATGAAAATTATAAAAGGAAAGTCCTATATATTAAAAAAAAAACATGCTATATATTAATATATATATATATAAATGCTCAGGTCAGCTGCCATTCACATATCTTTTTCTTATGATACTCTTTTTTTCAATACCCATATTACCTTTTCTTAGTTTTCAGAATACAACCAGACATAGTCCTTGCCTTTGTAGCTTATTTTCTCAAATTTCTTAAAATAATTTTTAGTGGAGAATAGGTTCTTATTTGACAATTAATATTGCAAAATTGCAAACATAAATTTCTGTTTCCTGTTAAACTAATCTTATTGTAATTTAAGATAATTTTTATCGATGTTTAAATATTGTAGATCACACAACATTCTAATTGAACAAATTATTTCATAATTAGTTTATATTTAGGCTGCTGCAGAGACAATTTGAATGATTATGTGGCAATTGCCAATACTAAGATACCATAATAATAGAGTTATATAGACACAATCATGGGCAAGTTCACACTCTCCCTCTGAGGAATAGAAAAGTGACATTCTTACACTTAACCTGGTAGGTTAGTTTGCTTAAACTATTGGGTTAACAATAAAACAAGATATTTTTATTAATAGGTTTTATTGACCATTAAATGAAATCAACTTGGTTAACTTATTTCCTATTCTTTCCCCTTGAATAGTTTTGGTATGGTGTTTCGCATGGAATTGGTGATAATTGGTGGGTACTTGGGTGGAAATGCCATCCAAAAAAAGCAAAGGTATAACATTTTGTCTTAAAATTTTTCCTTTTCCTATATGTTCACTATCCAGGAACTGTTTTAAACAAATGTATCTGCTAGCTGACCAATTGTTCATTTGCAGTATACTCAACATAGACATAGTTCATTAAACTAAATTAAAGCATTATAAATGGAACACTTAACTAAAATAAAACAAAAGATACTAAGCCAAATCTAATCATAAATTAAAGACGAATTAGTGTATTGTGAATCTAATCCAAAAAGTAAACAAAACATTTGCGAAAACTCTTGTTTATACGACAACACTTTTTATTCCATGAGAACAACAAAGAAAACAAAACAAATGTCAATTTTGATTTGACAAGTAGAAGCAACCATGGCGGCTCACATGCCGTCCTCGTAAAATTGGATGCGCAGTGGTCGAAGCGCTTTCTCCCCCCTTCTATTTCTCTGGTATTGGACAACATTTCTGAAATATTAGAGAGATATGGCTACTTTATTTAGCGTTAACGTAGGTAATTTAGGTAAGGGGCTGTTTGAAACTCGCGTCTAGAGGTAACCCCGCTGGCGAGTTTCTTGACAGTGTTGACACATAAAACATTCTTGATTGTGCAGAGACCCGGCTAAAAAATTACATTTAATGTAATAATTTTGGGTCCTTTTTAATACGTTCCCGCATTTTTACGTCTGAAATATAATTGGGGAAACAAAAGCCTCTTTGCTAACCAGAACTAACCATGAACGACTAAAACTTGGGGCTTTTGAATTTGTCTAAATTATTTGTAGAAGATATAAACAAAATTTTAACAACGTATTAGAAAAAACCGGGAAAATATATAATTACACTTTTTAAAAAATTTATAACTTCTACCATATCAAAAATTATAAAAATTTTGGTAATAACTTTTATGTAGGGATAATTTAGACAAATTCAAAAGCCCTAAGTTCTAGTTGGTCATGGTTAGTTCTGGTTAGCAAAGCGGCTTTTTATTTTCCCCAATTATATATCAGACGTAAATATGTGGAGACGTATAAGAAAAGACCCATGATTTGCTTTTTTACATTAAATGCATTATCTAGAAAAACCCCACTTTTTAAATAACGCGCCGAGTCTCTGTATAATAAAGCATGTTTCATGTGTCAACACTGTCAAGAAGCTTGCCAGCGAGGGTGTCGCTAGACGCAAGTCTGTTTGAATACCACACGCGGTATTTATTGTTTGTTTTCAGAGATGGAAGACGCCGTAATACGAAGCGGCTGTTTCATTAATATTGCGAAAAAATTCAGGGCGGGTTTCCTTACCTAAAATTTAAAAAAAATCCTATAAACCTATATTCGGAAATGCTAAGTTTCGTAAATACATGGTTTTAAAGTGTAAAAACAAAGAATATAAACCTCAATAAGAAGCGACATAAAGTTCCCAATAGCATTGGTTATATGGGAAACAAATTTCTGACGTCACGTGTAGACGGAATGACACATAAACAGCTTGGGGGTACACTGAGAGAAATATTAACGGTAAAAATTCAGTTTACACGGGAAAAAAAATTATATGTATAACTATACATTGCAGTCCTGGAAAATCGTCCCTTTAAAGGAGTTTTTTTTGCAGTCTTTTTAGGGTTGGTTATTCTCAAAAAAGATTAGATTATTTTTGAGAAAAATTAGTTTTGGGCGAAGCGATGTTTACAGGGGATTAAAGGTTGCAATTTTTCTTTAAAAAATTAATATTATGGAATTTTTGTGTGAACAGATGTAAAATAATTATAAGAAATCTTTATTTCAAAATTATAATAAAACAATAAGTAAGTGTTAACATATGGTTTTTGAGTTCTTCGAGTACCTATGCAGAATTAAATTTTGTAATCCATTTTACATCTAACTAATTTGACTGTATAACATTTTGGAAAAAAACGAAAAGTATACAGTTTTTTGCTTTCGCTAATTACTCTTGATGCAATTCTCCCATTTCAAAGAAAAAGAGAAAAAAGTTTTAAGGTATCTGATTCTATAGGTTTCTGGGGTCAAAAATTCAGTGGAGGGATGTTTTTTTTGTAAAACGGTACCTATACACCTTAATACTTGCCTTTACAATAAATGTATATCCTTTTATTTTTACTGTAAAAAAACACTACAATGTACTTTAATTTTTTTATTACATAAACATATAATTTAGCATTTCCTATATTGGTAACAACAACAAAATTTCTTTGTAAGAATATATTAATATACAATGTACAGCATGCTTTAATAAAAAGAGGGTTCCCCATTAAATTAATTAAATTTGAAAGTAGGTTTATGATTTGGAAAATAATCTCAGAGATATTTTGGAAAGAATAGAGTGGAAGAACTTGATAATCAAGGTGGCTCGAAAAATCACTAAAATAAACAATTTTGTTTTTTAAAAGCTAAATGCCAAGGCTAGAGCTTGAATGTTCAAGGTGAGATGAAAAATAGTGACTTTTAAAAAAAAGTAGGCAAACAGTTTATTCAAATGACAAAATCTGAAAGTTACATCGAATGGTTACCGTGACTATAAATTGATTATAATGTGTGATATATTTTTTTTCTTATCTTTTGACTGGTACTTTAAATCAGGATTGGTATATTTCATCGTATAAAATATTTTAAGCCTAATAAATTATTTTATAATGTACATTTTTGGGAAATCATTGCATGGATGGGTAAATTCTATTCTTTCCATTTCATTTAAGAGTTTATGTGAAATTTCCTATTTTATACAAATATCTTCAAACTTAGTTTTAAAAGCGTGTTCCAAATCATAAACATATTTAATAAACAAATCGGGAGGGTGCTGCAACGCTCCATGAATATTTTTTGTAGTGTGAATAAATTCAATAATAAATAAACGGGGGCGTGTTCGAAAAAACACTCGGATACGTGTATCGGTATTTTTGGTTGCGCATTTTTTTCAGTAAATACTTTTTATACAGGGTGTATCATGTAATAGTGGCCAACACTAACTTTCCTAATTTAAATGCAACGCCCTGTATATTAGTCAATTTTTGGATTCTTCAGAATATTATAGATATATTTTCAAGTATGTACAATGTTCTATACCTATTTTTAACTATTTTGCAAATATTAGGTGCTTTTAGATGTATTGTGCTTGCCACTTTCTTAAAATTTACTTTTTGTGCATATACCTACTAGAGGCAGCCTTGGGAACAAGCGTCCGAGAGAGAAGCAAGATTAGGTGTATAACCTCTCTCCCTCTCTTAGTTTTTCGGCGGTGTATACACCCCTTCCGCCAATTAATCAGCACAAGGCGCGAGAGAAATGTTATACAGCTATTCTTCTTACTCTCTGCACGCTTGTCCAGCCGACAGGCACGGCTGCCTCTAGTAGGTATAGGCACAAAAAGTAACCCTTACGAAAGTGGCAAGATGCAAAGGCAATAGATGCAATAAACCTGAAAACGCTTAATATTTACGAAACAGTTGAAGATAGGTATAGGACATTGTACATAAAACATGTCTAGAATGCTTTGAAAAAACAAAAATTGAATAATATCCGGGTATTGCTTTAAATAAGAAAGTTGATACTGGCACGTCAAATGACACACCTGTATAAACAGTTTTATTAAAAATGCGCAATTAAAACCAATCGACATGTCGAGCATGTGATCTATAATTTTTACAAGTATCACAATTACTATGCACATTTAGTGCTTTTAAAAAAAAGATATCCACAAAACTAAACGGAACGAATGAAACAGTACATAAAATTTAACAAAGCACTAAACAAAACATGTAATCCCGGAATAAAAGCTTCCGGCAGCTGGTTGACAGTTAAACAGCTTTGCCCCCTCCTAAAAATTTGGGACTTCGAATAATGTCGCTTCTTATTGAGGTTTATATTCTTTGGTAAAAACCCGTGTAGGTAGCACCATCTACAAGTGGGAGCCCTACTAATATTAAATTCGAATTTCGCATGTTAAAAACCCTCAGATACCAATTTTAATTTAAATATCGGCATAATTTCAAAAATTATTTGAAAAAAACAAAAATTAAAAGAAAACTTTAACACCCTATATCTACGAAATGAGACATTTTCGGGCATAGGTTTATAGGATTTTTTTATTTTTAAGTAAGGAAACCGGTCTTAAATTTTTTCGCAATATTAATAAAACACCCTTATTTTAAATTCAAATATCACGAAAATGGTGGCTCGTAGCGACTTCTTCCAAGACACCTTTTTTACGTGAGAATGATAGAGAAATCTTTTCTTTGCCTAAAGATTTAATTCAAGCAAGCATAAATAAGTTACGAAGCATCAAAAGTTTAAAAAACGGTGTAGTTAGCGCCCCCTAGAAGTGGGAGCCCTACTAATATTAAATTCAAATGTCGCATGTCAAGAAACCCCAGATACCAATTTTGGTTCAAATATCGTCGTAATTTCAAAAATTATTTAGAAAAAAAAAACAAAAATAAAACTTTAACATCCTGTATCTAAGAAAAGAAGCATTACCGAACATAGGTTAACAGGATTTTTAATTTTTTTGTAAGGAAGCCCATCCTGAATTTTTACGCAATATTATTAAAACACCCTGTATGTAAGGCTGCCATCACTTTAATTGACAATGCCTAACGAAAGTTTAAATACCCCTGACATTTGGGTAAAATTAAGATTTTTAGTTGGGAAACCAAGAAAAAAAAATTACCAATAAAAATAAACATATTTATTTTGTTTAACAATAATTTACAAAATCGACCAAACCACAGAACAATAAATATAATACTGAAATAATTAGAAGATAGGTAGTAATAAATTCTACACTTTTCCTGAGCTAATCTGGTAATAGACCTTTTGAAAAATCCGCTTCCAAAAAATATTTATTATAATTATTGACCAAGACCTAAAAAATGAGCTATTTTCGAAGACAATACTGTTGATATAAAAGCAGCAATTTTAATTAATATTCTGAAACATGATCCTTCGGATGTCTAAATGTTTTCTTGTTAATTTAATAACAGTTTTTTACTACTACCTTCTTCGAAAATACCGTTTTTAACCCCTAAATAAGGGTAGAAAACAATACTTTACCTCCCTTAGAGAGGTTAAACTTTTACCTTCCTGTTCCAGCCAAATATTTTTTGATGAATTTCATTTTTATTATTTTTTATTTTGGCAAAAGATTTAATGAGATTACCTTATAAGATTCTAAAATGTCGTGCGGAATGCAGTTCATTTTTTAAATAAGTTTTTAAATTTGTGTTTTTTTTTCAATAAAGAAATAATTTTGACGATTTGTTTAAAAACTTCTATCATGATGTAAATAAGTTCTTTGGCAACGCCAGCCTCTTTGATGTCTTAAGTGATTTCAAATCTTAAATTATACTTTCACAAGTTTCTAATACAGAGGTTTATCCAAACAATCAGAACCACAATTTAATATTAGAACACAAAATTTAATGATCAACATGCATTTCCTCCCTTGGATTCCAATGCCCTCCACTTTACGTCGTGCATTAAATTATCGGCGAGAAGAAAAGAGGCACTTTCCTTTCTTGTTATGTAAATAACTATTTTCTACTACTGTATAAATAAGAAAACTTTGTGGTCCTAGCAACGCGAATGATAACGAAAGAGAACCTTCGTGTTACCTGGTTGCTAAGCGTTGCTAGCTACGAAAGTAATATTTTCAGCGCCTGGACAAAAAAGTAAGAGTAAAAAAAAGAAAATATGCTTGTGGGAAATATTAGGATTTATTTATAAAAAGTAACTAATTTATGACAAAATATTTTAAAAAACTAGGTTAGGTATTAACATTAAAAGTAATTGTGCAATTTGAGCAATTAGCAAAAGAAATTGGAGGAATAATACTTGAATTAACAGTTTTTAAATTTGTTGTTGGGGTATCGTTATCACCTTTAACTACGTTAATATTCATATTTTTCACTGTTACTTCATTAGAGGAAATATTGGTAGGAATTTCGTGTAAAATCTTCTTTGAAATTTCCACCTTATTACTATAGGATTCAGCAATATATCCCTCCGCAACAGAAGAAGACTTCCAACCTCCATGCCTTTTAAGTCCAAAATATCGACATCCGAAGCATTGGCAAGGAACGTAGTTGACGTTCTTCTAAAAGAATGGCCAGTGTATCTACTGATGTCTTCAAGCTTCAAAAACTTCGCAATTTCTTTAGGTACATTTGAAATAGTGTGCTTTCTAATTACTTGATTAACACATTTACCTCTTTCATAACGATACAATAAACGCTTATCTAGAGCATTCCTTGGTCTCAGCTTAATATATTCCTGTAGAAATCTGACATAAGGAACTGAGCCTTCATCGTTGGTTACTACAAAGTTTCTTTTAACTTTATTTTTAGACTCCACTATTTTTACTATAGCCACGTCATTTCTTATTTCTACATCACTTAGCTTCATTCTGTATATTTCGTCTGTCCGGCATGCCCCAGCCACTCCCATAATGGCTATTACTTTCATTGCTAAGTAACTTTGATCAGGCGCGTTAAGTAAAAACTTTATGATTTCTTCTTTTTTAAAAATTTTTGACTTTTTTGCCTCATAACCATCGTTTTTCCTTTTAATAAAAGCAACTAGTTTCTTGAACTCCGAAATATCTTGATTTTTGTTTACGGAAATTGTTAACTTGAGCATGGAATATACAGACCAGAGGGTTGGTCACATTCTCGTCAATCCGCCCCACATTTTTTGTAGCAAGCCATTCAGAAAACGATTTATATGTTTGATGGTACCTCTCTTTAGATTTGTCTGGCAGAAGTGAGGCACACGCAAGGTCAGCTGCCTTTTGATGCCATTTTCATATTCATTTAACATTTTAAAATGGGAATGGATTTATACTAAATTAACAATAATTCAAAATCTGACAAGTGCTGATGACAGACAATGTCAACAATAAATGTGTTGCTATGGATTAATTTTTAACAGGTAAAATTTCAAAATCCCTGATATTTCTATTAAAACATGATGTTAATGATTATTAAATTATGCGATACATAGAACAGTAGCAGAAAAAATATAATACATTACACGATGCGAAAGGCCTTTCAAGTGTTCGGAGGTTTTAAATAGCCTCGGCTTCCTCGGCCATTTAAAAACCACCTCACACCAAAAAGTAAACTTTCGCATCTTGTAATGTAAATAACTAATTTCAATTTCAATGAATTAATTTATTCAATTTTCCTATTTTATTATTAAGTACTTGACTTACCTGGGATTTTTTTACATCTTCCTCTTCGGCTAACACCTTCGCAAGTTTTTCCTTAACAAAATTTTCGGTAGCTTTCCTCTCTGCCTTTAAAAATCTAACTTCGATCTCCGTATCGGCAATTTGCGCATCTAACTGATTTAATTTTCTTTCTGCAATTCGCTGTTGCTTTTCAGCCTCCTCGATTTCGGATTTCATACTGAATAAGTTCCTGCGCATAGAAAGAGTTTCGTTAAACCGACGTTCTTCTTCCAGTTCTTCCTCTTGTAACTCAAGATATCTTTCCATTTTTTCTTTCCAAAAAACTGTCTTTTATGCAAGCTAGTAAAATTAAAAATGGCTGCTGTAATGTCAATCGAGAATGATAACGGGCACTTCTATTAAAAACAAATGAATTTTAAAGCAAAGGTATCTAGACGAATTTGCTTTTGTAGTGGCGTTTTGAGTTGTCTGGTAGTTTCAGAGCTGCCAGCCACCTTGATAAAGGGGTACAAAGCTACAGTTTCGTGTATGATCAATTTATTAAAAGTTAAATAAGAAAATCAATGTGTGACCGGGTTAAAGCCTATGCAAAAATGATTTAGCAGACTTGAAACTATTTGTTTTTTTTTCAAAAATAAATTGGACATTTTAAATATTATTTTCTTATTACAAAAAAACTATTAAAGCTAAAATTTTGAAATAGCTCTAGCTTAATGCCGAATGTTTTTCTATAGTTTTTTTCGTGCTACAATTAGAAATAGGTAAAAAAACACGTTTAAAAAAATCCACACAATAGACTTAAGGATAGAGTGACCGCAAAACCAGCATACTTTAGCCTATTTTCTCACCCTTGCCACAGAATTAAAAAAAAAATCCCAAAAATATTCTGCCTTTGTCAAAATATCGGTAATAAAAAATCAAGATAAGCATATTTTTTGGTTTTTCAAAAAATGTCGAAAATCACCCCCTTATTAGGGGTTGATATGAGACGCAAAACTAAAATATATGACCAATATCAATACGAATATAAATATAACATTATTAATTGTATTTTTTATATATATATATATATATATATATATATATATATATATATATATATATATATATATATATATATATATAAATTAAAACTAACGCCTAAAGTCACCTTATTCTAGAAAAAAGAAGTTTATTAACAAAATTTTAAAACGCAAGAAAAAATGTAAACATTAAAGATTTTAAAAAAAAAATCTTATTTCCTATTAATCCTACACACTTCTCTCACCGTTTTAAAGGTCGTAAAATATGGTTTCTTTTTCATACCATATTAAATGTATCTAAATTGGCAGGAAAAAAAGTTATCAGAAAAAGTTAAAAAACACAATCAAAATTGAAAAAAAAAACGATGAGAACAGCTATTTTTGAAAACTCATATCTTGGTTACTACAAATCCTAAAGACTTTTACCAATAACAGTTTTAAAGAACATATTAATAGCTTTTTTTCCTAAGAAGCAATACCTATACCTGAATTTACGTAAAAAATAGTTATGAGGCAAAATTGGAAAAAAAAAATTCGTTTTTATAAAAAGTGTATAGAATTTAAGATGTAATTAAAAAAACGAAAAGTGGACAAATTTATCCCTATTTGAAGGTTTCAGCCCTTTAAATGATAACACTTAGCAGGTATCTTTATATTTTAGGGTCAATTGAACACATAAAAAAATAAAATCCCAAGCAAAATTGTCATATGACATATTATATGTCATATGACAATTTTGCATTGTTAGTTTTGACACAGCATCAATAGTTTTTGATACAATAACTGATTTTGGATGGCCTTCATCGACGACCATGAATAAATTCAATATACTAACGTCTTACAGTACCAAAGGATGGGGATTTATTACTAAAAGTGAAAATAAGTTGGTAAATGCTTTCCTGTCGTGATATTTTACGTCGAAATTAATAATGCAAAACTGGAAGTAAATCAGTTTTTTAACTGAGACACAATTTTCAAGTAACTTTAAGCAACACAAGTGGCGCTTAATTAACAAATGATTTTAAAGAAGACTATTGTCAAAAATATTAAACTTTCTAGCGGAAACGTCGTGTTAGCCCTGGTAACACGCAGTGTTGCCAGGGCTAAAACATAAATGGGATCCTCTTACCCACATGCTGATAGCCTTATGATCAACAACATTTAAAAATATAAAAACTTTTATATCACCCAGGTATATTATTTGTCTATTAAAAGATATTTTAAATTATTTTTTTATAGAAACGAAAACTTCATGTTTAAAGAAAATATAAAACAACAATATGAAATATATGTTGAAAATGTAACTACAAACTCGGTATCAAACTTTATACTTTTGAAATCAAATCAGCTTATAGTGTCGTTATAAACTTCAAAGTTCAAATATTAGATCGATACTTTAACTTTGCTGGAAAATATTTACCAATTTTTCAGCTGGGAAAAACGATAAAAACGTCAAAAATCTTTTATTAAAATAAAATATAAACTTTGAATAGAATAATAATTTAGGTAAAAATTCAGGGGGTTTAAGGGGGTATTCTAGACTAGAAGCCCAAATTTTTTGACGGTCGATAAATAAACAATAAGTATTTTTTTATCATTTATTGATTTATGTTTTAAAAATTCACAAAAAAAATAAAAAAACATATTTTACAAAGTTTCATGCTGAAGTAGAGGGAAAAAAGAGCTTGTCCATCTTATCACGATTTCCTCTCTTCTGGTCATCTGAAAATAAAAAAAATAGTAGATTCTTTATTAGTACAAATGTTATTATCGCAGGAACCAAGAAAAATGAAAATATTTTTTTTCTCGCACAATGGCGGTTTCTCAAAGAAAAAGGTAGGTTTTTTTGATTATTTTTTAACTTTTCCGAATTTTTTAAAATAGTAAAAATTGAAAAATTTGATTTTTTTGTTGGTTCCTGCCATAGACGGATATATAAAGAAAGTTCATGCCTCTGTTCAAGAAAATTGGTTAATTAGAATTTAAGATTTTGTGACAAACGTTTTGAAAAAAGTGGTTTCGAAAAAAACGCGTTTAAAGTTTAAGTTAAGTTTCAGGTAGTCTAACAAATAGAACAGTACATACAACTTACATTTTTTTATTCAGCAATTCTGGCTGTATATATCGGCCTTCTTTTACCTCAAATTAAATATTTAACGAATTTCTCTTCGAAGGAAGACGGGCTCGTAGTCTAGGGCCAATTATTAGAGATTTTTTTTTGTAATTAATATTAACAAATATCTGATTGCTTCATGACTTCTGGAATAACTTGTAGATTACTAAAATCAAAAATCCAACCAATTTTTTTTCAGGTAATTTTTTTAAACAATAAATATTAAAAAAGGGCCTTTTTTTCGTTTTTTTATAACAAAAAGTACTGGCTATGTCACTTTACTCATAAAAGACCATTTGTAGAGAATTCAAAAACCTACAAAATGGTTTTTGAAAAATCCCGACCATTTTTCACCGAGAAAAGCCGAAAAGGCGCTTAAAACAGACCTTTTTTCAAAATTTCGTTTTTCCGTGAATTTTTAATATTAAGGGCTGATTTTTTGGGAAATAATAGTCAATAAAATATACTTTGAGCTGCCGAAAGATAAAAATTGTCGCATTATAGTTATTTTCCTAACAAGTGCGCAAAGTGATACTTTTCCTCCGGCATTGCGTTGCCCGAACGCAAGCGGAGTTCGGGCAAGCAGTCAGTGCGGAAAAAATCACTTTGCGCAAGCGTTAGGAACAAAATTTTTCCTACGAGCGTCAGATAATACCAATATTAAAGCAATGATTATTTTTTAAATTATGTTTAATCTGAAAGAACTACTACAACATATTTATAAATGGGAATTATTTGTTGATAACATTTACAACAAAAGAACAGTTATTTGCATATTGTAAATTAATTGCAGAACCTGTAATTTCATTTAGCGGGTGGCTTATGGAAGCGCCTATTGTACGGCTGGATGAAGGTTGACTTAGCTCAGGAGGGGAGTTGTTCATGGTCAATATTTTATTCGACATATCCTTTTTCTGATTTGTGGATTCATTAATGTAGTTCTCAGCTACAGCCGTTGATTTTCAGCCCCCAAGTCGCTTGACATTGGTAATTCCTTCTCCAGAATCCGTTTATAAATATATTTAAGGATTTAATATAATAATAAACGATTTTTTTTAGAACCAAAAATGTATTATGATGAACATTAAACAATGCTATTTTGTAAAAGAAAAAACTAAAATCTGTTTATTTTCGTTTGACGTGACATAACCAAAAACAAATAAAAAAACTCTCCCCATTGGTCAATTGCGTTCGTAACCATGGTTACTAGCTTTTTGAACTAATGCAATAAATTTATGTCCAGTTGTTTTTGCTTTTATCATTTTCAAACGAAATTAAACAGATTTTAAACACTGGAAAATTATAGAATTGTCAACTACCGGTAAAAACATGCAAAATGTAACGGAAAATATTTAGTAGAAATGTCAAGGCATATTATTACCGTACTTTAAAAATTGAAACTTAATTTGTATTTTATAATGGAAAAATGCAGATATTCAAGGGACTTTTAAACTATTTGGTATTTGCTATGTTCATATATTTTCCCCATTTTTACTTTTACACTTTATGATTTTTAGACTTTCTGTTTTTCATAACAGACAAAAAATAGTAGAAAGAGTAAAGGGGAAAAAATTTTTTAGTAATTAAAATTAACAACAAACCACCAGTGCTATCTTTAAAAAAAAGTGCATAAAACTTAAGCAAAGTTACCTTTTCTCTGTTGTTTATATATAAAAAAATGTCAAAAATAGCCATTTTTTTCTTTAAGAGTGCAAATTTTAATTTAATTTTAATTTATGAAGGATCTGCTTTGAAACCTGATAGTCGAGAAAACCAAGTAAAATACACTATGGATTTTTTGTGCAGTAAGATGGATTTGAATGTGGTTTTTGAATTCGATTCGTGTAAACTTCTACAAACATTGTGAACAAATTTAATTAATGGCAAAAAACTGCATTTGTGTATTAAAAGAATTTATTTTAAACATTACAGTTATAAAAAATTTATAACTAGGTAAATAACGATGGAAATAAACCAGAATTTGGCAAGGGCCTGTGGAGTACGTACGGGAGTATGTCGATACTACCAACATAGTGTAAGTTTTTGATTTTGAGGTGCCAAATTAAAAACAAAGCACCAAACGATAAAAAAATGATCATGTTTTAAATATATTACTAATAATACCCCCAGCGAGCTCGAAATCCACCGGGTAATAAGGTTGGGCTGATATTACAAGTTATCGTAATAAAGCTCCCGAACGCGATGTTTACGCCATTCTTAGCGCATCCCAGGTTCTTCAGGCCCTTGCCAATGTTATATTCATATTTAGAGACCTCGAAAAGCCTCAAATAACAATACATTATGGTCTAGATACTCTATGCTAAAATGTATCATTAAGTTACGAAAGAACATAGATTTAAGCAAGTTTTTCAAAGTGACGGCCTACCTTAAAAAACAAAGCGTTGGTTTTAGACCCAAAAAGGCTAAAGTCATTTTAAAAGAAGATGATACTTATTTAAATATAAAAGTGGCTACGATTTTTGGCTTAGCGAGCGCTTGTCGTAGTAGAGGTAGTAGAGGGGTTAACAAAAATATGTCTGGACCATATTGAAGACCAAGGAAATACACATCCCAGACTTAAAAAATCACAGGTCTAGAAGCTTTCTCATTTCTGGAGATGCCGAAAATGGAAAATTTTTGAATCTATATAGAAAGTATGCCAGTTTAAGAAAGCCGACAACACCACATAGGCGATTTTTTGTGAACTATAAACATGGAGTGTGTACAGTACAATGTATCGGCAAAATGCCATCGGAAAAAGCGGCCTACCTCACACTTCCTAACCCAGAATTGTATACTGGGCATAGCTTTCACCGGTTCTCTGCAACATTTCTCGCAAACTCCGGAGAACAAATATATTAAACGTCTTGGAGGCTGGAAGTCTACATCAGTCGCTGAAGGATACCTTGAGAATTCAACAAATTTTAGAAAGAATATTTTAAACAAAATACTCAATTTTACCGAAACACCTTTCACTATCCAGAAACAACCGTCAATGTCATCTTCCAATGTACTAAACCTCTCGGTTCAAGAAACTACTTTCATAGTTGCAAAAGATTGGCTCATTAAAAACCTAACGCCGCTGCCGTCAACGTTTTCTACAGAAAAGCAACTCGGTCATCAATAAATTTGCAAAATGCGACCAATTGCACTTTTACTATAAATGTTAATAATAATAATAATTAGTGTATAAATTTCTTCGTTAATAAATAATATTTTAACCATAAATTTTTAAAATTATGTTGATTTTTCCTCTCGCTTGTAGAAAAAATATTGTTCCTTAAACTTGCGGAAAGTAACTTTGCGCACTTGTTAGAAAAGTAACTATTTTGTCTATTTTTATATTTCTAATTAACAATTAACTCAATATTTTAAGCGTGCAAAAAAATAGCGTAAGCGTCACTGTCAGTAAGTTATTCTTGGTTTCGGTTTTTTTGGACACTTTGACTGCAACTCGATCTCCAAACACATCCTCAATCAGTAAGGAACACACAAATCACTTATGGATGTCGATACCTGTCGTCCCACGTGATCAAAAATCTGCTCTCCCTCTCATTTCGGAGTTAATTTGGGAACGTAGGTACTTGACTGCCCGTTGCGTGACAATTCCGTTAAAATTGTCACGTAAATAATAGTTTAAATTTTGTTGTACACACATAATGCTTTACATGTAATTAAAAGGCGCATACTGTCGTAATTTCACAGTTTAAATCAATAGTATAATTTTTAAAGGTAATTAAGGATATATATCACCATATTTTTGCAACCAAATTGCGCCTATTAATGTCTGAGGGATCTAAAGCCTTTCATACACGCTAAAAACAATTGTACGATCAGTGCGTGCAAATGAGTATGTATATGAGTATCGTATGTTGGTAAGTTGATCAAATACTGAAAATTAAGAAACTTTCCTTTATTTAGTGTGTTAAATACGGTCCTGTCGGAAATTTTTAATTCCATTTCGGGTGAATATTGCCTTGTTTATGGCTAGAATTTTCTGTGAAAAAATGTTGAACATTCCCATGCTGTTGCAAAAACCATTTACAAAACTAAACTTGACGGGGGAAGTCTTCTGGCTGTGGTACTTTTGGACACGTTGAACGAGAAAGGAATACAACTGATTTTGCCGCAATGTTGTCCACACTTTTTTTTATTTAAACCGACTTGACTTGCATTACCCGAGTTCTTGTTGTTAGATCTTCCCCAATAAGATTTAACACTTGTTTTTTCCTTTGAAAATTTTACGGATTTCCCGGTCTTCCTGCGTGTTCTTGCATATCGGTATCCTACCCCGTTAAAACAAGGTTAATAAAACACCGGTCCAAGATGAACCCTCAAAAAGTCACAGCAATCTCGAAGCAGGGGCCCGGGGGCAGTTGCTCTCCATGGATGAGCAACATATCCTTAAAATAATTGTTTTCGTATTCTGGCATTTTCGTGATTTAACAATGATTTATAATAGACCCTCACCTCGTCCGGTAAAAGCAAAGCGACCAATTTATAATGCGTGACTAACAAGACAAAAAACAAACGTCAATAAGAAAATAAACTTTTTTTGCCCACAGTTACACACAGTGCACAGTGAACAACAGAAAGAAAAAGCGTCAACTTATCGAACAAATATCATTGCTCATCGGTAAGATATTAAATCTTACCTTTGATGCCCTACTGAAATCACATGCATGCAAAGTTGGCAGCAAGTTTTACCGGAATGGCCAGTAGATTTGTTATTAAAAGGAAAAAATTCCCTACTGTCTTGGTGTATACAAAAAGTATTACTTCGTTTTAAGACAGTTAAAGAAGATATCTATGTTGTCCACTATGACTCTCTTTCTAGACGCGTTTTGCCCGTGGGTCCCGTCAGTAGGGCTGTAGCGAGTGCACAGTGAACAACAGAGAGAAAAAGCGTCAACTTATTGGACAAATATCATTGTTTATCGGTAAGATATTAAATCCGCTTTTTCTCTCTGTTGTTCACTGTTGTGCACTCGCTACAGCTACTGTGAGAAAACTAAGGCAAAACGCGTCTAAGGAGAGAGTCATAGTGGACAACATAAAAACCAGGGATGTCTTCTCTAACTGTCTTAACACGGAATAGTACTTTTTGTATATATATATATATATATTTTATATATATATATATATATATATATATATATATATATATATATATATATATATATATATTTTTATTTTTATTTTTATTTTTATTTTTATTTTTATTTTTATATTTTATTTTTATATTAATTTTTTACCAATTCTTAAAAATTCAAAATGTCGAAATGACATTTGAGAATCCAAATTTTCTATGCACAAGATTTTTAAGCAACAATGTACTAATGTCTTATGCGACACTAAGTTTTCAAGGTTGCAAAATAAACCGCCTGCATCTCACTTCTGTCGGATTTGTAGTACGATCCGTCTTGAATCCTATCGTACAATCGATTTGATCGTCTATGGTTGGCTTTAGTAGTCTAATTATCATTAGTAAAGCTTTCCGTGTATGCAGCAAAATTTCGCTGCCAGTAACAATCGACGTTGATTTATTCGAGACGGAATTGTAAATTTTCACTTGAGAGTTTTACGTTTACTTGGGTGATAAAATTTAAAGAGACCGTGTCGACCTAAAAGAGAAAAATCAATAAATTGAAGGAATAAACAACAGCTAATAGTAGCTGTTGTCAGGTGTAAATATTTTAGAGATAGGATATAAACATTGTATCAAAACGACCAGTTTGCAGAGCAAAATTAAAGCTGTATTAGCCTCGGGGTGGACCAAATTTTTAGTTCGAGGTCTAAATGACGACACACGATTTTTCCCGGCCTCCGCGATCACCAGACTTAACTTGTCTTGATTTTTATTTAGAGGGAAAATTAAGAAACATCGTGTTTAAGGCTATGCAAGTACGTAACATACTGAGGGTCGAAATTTGAGTTGCAGTTTTTTCTACCCATGAGAGGCTTCCGAAATGCATAGATCGTGATGGTCAGCATTTTGAGCATTTACAGGGGCATTTAAAACCTTTCTTTTTTAAATTGGTTCTTTTTAAAGCCACAACTCACATAATAAAAAGAATTTCAGAAAAATTATTTAAAAAAAAATATTAAATTTAACAGATTTCCGTATAAAATTTTCTTTGGCCTAAATTTTAGGTTAGGAACAAAATATAGATGTGGTTTTCGTGAGCTGGTTTAGGCATCATTTAGCTACTTTTTCATAAAAATCATGTTAGTAAATATAGCGGAAGTAATTACTCGCATTCTTAGTTGGCCACCCTGTACACTTTTTTATCCTTTTTTTTACGTAATCGCCCTCATGGAAGGTGTATTTTAGGACTAGGTGTGTCCAAATAGTGTAAAATATTAAATAATAAAAATATTACTAAATAACAAACAGACAGATGTGTTGTGTGTAGCCTGAAAAAAATTTAAACATTGAAAACCTTTGACTTTTGGTAAAGAGTATTCCATCTTATTTGGAACAGCGCTAAAGTTGTGGTCCTTTTAAAATACTGTATCACAAATTAAACTAAAAGTGAGAAAAAACATAATGATCCGTACTGGCACTAGTCCCGACCCGTTCAACAATCGATTTTAGTTAGAGAGAGATGGGCGAATTCGGCGCGAATGACATGGAAGAGAGAAAGTTAAAAGATAGTCCTCCCAATTTCGGTTTGATTTGTTCACGAACCGAGCTTTACTTACTATAAGAAGATAAGGAAAAAAGGAAAAATAAACAAAATATTTTTTTATAAAACTTATTGGTTCATTCTTTACAGAGAAAAATCGCTAAAATTTACTAGGTTTTAATAAAATCTATATTTTAGACCCTTTTAAAATTGGAAAACTGCACTTTTGAAAAATGATTCTTTGTTTACAATATATTGTTTAAATAGGCTAAAGGCGAACTCAGGCCGATGACTATACCTAAAGTCCAAAATTTCTGTCAGTGACTCATTTAATAAAGGGGCCCCCCAACCGACAAACGGCTGAAAAAAAAACTAATACTAGTAAATGTTTTTTTAAACCTATGATATACTTTTCCGCTCAAATAACAGAAACCCCGGGCCCAAAAATTTCATCCCCCAAAAAATTTTTATAATTCGCAAGAATAAATCACCAACAAAACGATCGCATTTAAAAAAACCCTTTAAAAGTATTGAAATCATTGATATCGAGAAGACAATAAAAGTGGCAACACACTTTCCCTTTTGTTTATAACTTGAAGAGACTTGAAAATAAGCGTATCGACGGGGTTTTTCCCGGGGGCCGTTCGATGATTTTATTTAGTTATTAAACTATGAAAAAATTTAAACCCAAACCCTTTTAAAAAATTAAACCCCTAAAAAAAAAAATCGGTTAACGTTAAAAGAACGAATAATGGTTAAAAATTTTCCATGGGATTCGGGAACGAAATCCAGAACTAACCACTTTGTATGCTGCAGAGATATGTACCTTTAACAAAAAGTTTTTTGGGGTACGGTATTCAGAGTTTTAAAAGGAAAAAAAATAATTTTAAAGTAATTATTCGGATACTGGAAAATGCGATTTTTCATATTTTTTGCACATTTTTTTTTTCGATTGTTAAACATGAATCAGAAGTTTTTTTTTGGCTGCCTCTTATAGTTTTTTAAAAAAATAAAAATTGAATTGTTTAATTCCATTTTACGACAAATTTCTTTAAATTCTGTCATTTGGGAAAACATAAAAAAACTCATACTTTTTTAAAATTTTTTAAAAAAAAAATTTTAAAAAAAAAAGGGGAAAAAAAAACCTTAATTTTCAAAAAAAAGTAGGTAAAACGTTTCCCCCCCGAATTCAACAAAAAATTTTTAAAAAAATGTTGACCTGTTACCAGGTTGTAATAGTTTTTTTTTATGTTTTTTTTATAAGGAAATAAAAACCCCTTGGGGTTTTGCCGACCCGCAATGTTTAAAAAAAAAATATTCTCGATATAAAAAATCCTTATGGGGGAGAAATAGTTTTTTGGATACTACAAGCTGATGATCTCAGAGCTTTCTTTTTCCCCTTATATAGTGGATATTTTTGATGAAGAAATGCGTGTGAATATCGTATTTAATATTAAAATTTTAAGATCGGTGGTGAATTAGCAAGACGGTGAAAAATTTTTTCGTTCTGCTTTTACATTTTTTTTTAAATTTTTGTTAAAAATAAAAAATTATTTTTTCATGTAGCAAAATAAAATCAGAGAAGGAAAAATTTAAAAGGAAAAAAAAGTTTTTTTTTTTTTGGAAAAAACGTTGAAAAACCCCAAAAAAAAAAAATTTGTGTTCTATGACCTAAAAAAAAGGAGGTGTGCAAAATTAAGCAAAAAAATTACATTTTTCATTAATCCGAATAATACCAAAATAATATAGGCTTGTTACTAAATTTAAAGGGTTGATGAAAATGTGAGAAAATAACTTTGCTTGTGAAAAATATTTTTATGTTTTGACAAAATTTTTTTCATTTATTTTCTAAAATTCCCTTTTTCCACTGGAATTGTTTCCCCCCGCCCCCCCAAAACCCCCGGGGGACTCTAAAAGCGAGCGATGCGTCATTGACAAAAAATTTTTGGGCTTGAAGTATATTTTTTTAAAAATTGCAGTTAAATATTTTGCGGTGATATTTTGAACGACTCACCGTATTTACTATAGTCACCCAAAATTTTATTTTACAACTTATATGTCTTCGATTTCCATATAAATTTGGCTAAAAATATAAAAAGGGGTTCAAAAAATTGCGCTAAACCCCCGATTTCGCTCTTGAAGCAGACTGGTTGGAGGTCAAAGCAAGCCAGAAGAAATGAAGGCTGTACGCATCAGTAAAAGTTTTTTTAAAGGGAACTCGTAGGATTTTCTTTTTTACTGATTAAATGTATTTTTTTTTTTTAAACCTTTGTTTAAAAATGTTCACAAGGCCGAACAGCATGGCAAAAAAAGGGGGGGGGGAAGGCGCTTTTCCCCCTCTCCGAGGAAGCGCGGCAACACCGTATCAAGCAGACAGAGGCTCTTTTTGGGGGGAAAAGAAATCGGGTAAGCAATGTATTTTCCCTTTTTTTCGAAACAAAAAAGGGAAATCGCTAGTGATGAGGGGGGCCCCGGTTTTTTGGGCTTGCGGTTTTCTTGTGGTCTTGGTTTTGGGGTTTTTTGGTCTTGGTCGGAAAGGGGCCAAAAACCCCCAAACAAGCCCCGACCCCCTTCTCCTTGCAAGACCAAGCCCAAAAACCCCGGGGATGCAAGACCAAGCCCCCAAAACCAAGACCGGGGGGAAAAAGGGACGCAAGACCAAGACCGACCTCCAAAACTCTTGCATTTTTTTTCCCCCTTTTTTTAAATTTAATATTAAATTTTTTTTATTCAATATACAAAATATTTCATACAGACATGACAAAAAATGTGTCGAGAACTGCCAAAAAAGGGGTTTTTTTTTAGTAACGGGTTTTTTTAAAAAAGTAATAATTAAATCGATCACTTCGTTTTAAATAAAATAATCTAAAAACGATAACTAGTAGATTGAGTAACATTTTAAAAAAAAATAAGATTGTGACTTAATGGTCCGACAAAGCTCGATATCTTCAAAACCGTTTTTCGACAAAAGAAAAACTAAGAGTACAAAAGTTATAGAAGCTGAAAATTACTTACCTATTCCGTTTTTTTTTAAAAAGGTATCTAGTGATGCCACTTACTGGATAAAAAAAATTTTTAAAATCCAGGAAAACATTTTTTTTTTCCCCCTTTTAAAAAGTGGCATCCCTTAGATTTCTCCTTTAAACTGAGATATAAAATGTAAAAGTAATGGTTTAAAAAAAAAATATTTGCCCTTTTAAAAGGGGAAAACTTTTTATATAACATTATAAAAAAATATTTGTACAAACTTTGTACGGCAAATGTTTCAATAATTTGAACATAGAAAGTTTATTTGAACTAAAAAATTTCCCCCAAATCCCTTTTTTTAAAATTTGAAACCAATTTTTTCATATCAGAATCATTTTCATGGAAATTTCACATCTGGTTAAAATTTAAAAAATTTTTTTTGCCCTCAGAGTCCCCCAGTATTTAATTTTATATGCTTCTTCAAAAAAAAATTTAAATATTTCCTATCCCCAAAAAAAGAAGGGTATAAATAAATAAACCCTACATTTAAAATACCCTTTTTTTTAATAAATAATTAAAATTTTTACATGTAAAGTTAAAATTGATATATTTTAAAATTTCAAAGAAAAAAAAAAAAAAAAAGTCTCCATCTTTATTTATTGGTAAGTATTAAAAAAATATATTTTATTTAAGATTGCTTAGTTTAAATTTTTTTTTTCCAAAAAAAAAAAAAAAGACCAGCAAGACTCTTGCAGCAAGACCAAGCCCAAAAACCTTTTTTTGAGCTTGCAAGACCAAGACCAAAAACCAGATTTTTCGAGACCAAGCCCAAAAAACCAAGACTAGCCCGGTTTGGTCTTGGTTTTTCCCCCCCCTTTATCACTATAAATCGCTTTTTTTACTGTCGATAAAGGAGTTTTTTTTTAATAATTTTTTTAAAAGTTAGAAATCGTTTTCCTTTTTTTGATACTCTAACTAGAAACTCTAGCTTCAACGTAAAAATTTTAAATTTTTTAAAAGGGGGGTTTTTGCTCCCCCAAATTCCCCCCCCTTGTTAGAAAATTATATACTGACAAAAAAATTAATTTAATGAAAAATTCTTTTTAATTTAAAAAAAATTTTAAAAAAAAAAGCGAGCACCATTGGTGTTTTTTTTTTAAATTAATGTAATGTTTTATTTATTTATCTACGTTCTACCTTCATCCTAATTTTCGTTTTTCCCCTTTTTTTTTTTAAAAAAAAGGGGCACTTACTCTTTCCCCTTTTTTTTCCCCATAGTCCCCACCATAGGTTTTTCAAAAAAAGACCAATCCTTCTTCCCTTTTTTTTTTAAAATTTTTTTTTAGTGCCCGCGTATTCCCCCCCGGGCTAAAAAAATTGTGGCCTCGCATGGGTGGGGGTTTCTTTTGAAACAAAATACAACGGAAAGTGGCCTTGGGAAAATTTTTTTTTTCATTTGAATTTATATAAATTAAGTTTTTTTTTAAAAGGGGAAAAATTTTCTCGCAACCTGTAAAAAAGATCAAACATGTTTTTTTTTTTTAAAAATGGTTTTGGGATTTGGGATTTTCAAAAAAATTTTTATATATATATATATATATATATATATATATATATATATATATATATATATATATATATATATATATATATATATATATAAAATAAAAAAAGGGGGGGGAAGTCTTGGCCGACCAGTTAAACAACAAAGGTAATAAATTTCTTGGGTATCGGTCCAGGAGAGGGCTAATTAAAATTAGAAACACCCTTTTTTAACGAGCTTTCGAAAATATTTATTTCCTTCTTTTAGGTCTCAAAAATGGGGGGAAAAAAAAAAATACAATAAAAAGCAAATCTTTTAATTTTAGGTATACTTAAAAAAAAAGCATTATTAAGAAGTTGGAACATCAACAACAGCTGAATTTTTCAATGTATAGATACAGGATATTGTTAAGTTTTCAAAAAAAAATTTTTTTTTAATGTTTCTTAGTTCTAAGCTGATACATTTTTTTAAAAAAAATTTTTTAAATTTTTATTAAATGTAAGACTAGTACAGAATGGATGGATTTTTATACCACTTTATTCGTTTCCCGGGTCTTTTTTTTTTTTTTAAAAAGTATTTTTTTTAAATTTTTTTTTTTTTGGGAAAGCGAGTATAAGGTCCCGGGGTATCTAGGTTAAAGTTAAGATATTGTTAACTTAACTGGAAGATAGATTTACTTATGACTGAATGTGCAAGTAATATGTAAAATTGAAAAA